>CALSCE010003134.1:10290149-10333918 GCA_943593645.1 Bovichtus variegatus
GTGTGTGTGTGTGTGTGTGTGTGTGTGTGTGTGTGTGTGTGTCAGGGAGAGAGAAAGAGAGAAAAAAAAGAGCTTAAAGCAGGACTGACCAGCGGAGCACAATAAAGAAAAGGGGATCAAATTGACGGTGCTGTAAAGGCATAAGAAGGATGAACAGTGGAGGGGGACAGCTGGGATTATAAATGTATATACTAGGAGAGGAAAGGGAGAGTGATGGAGTGGTGCAGTGAGAGAGGGATGGTGCTGCTGCCTGCGCTGGTGGCTGCATGTGATTAGCTGAGGAAGCTCTGGTTCCCATTAACACCCAGTTCAACCCTCTGGACCTTTCTGGTGAACAGGAGGACGATGGAGGCTGGGCCGGATTCAGTGATTTGGAGGACTCAGGCAAACTCAGGCGTGTCTTATTTTCACCTTTTCTTTAATTTAGAATGGTATTGGTGGAGCTTGAAGGAGCATTCAGATATTTTAATTAAAGCAGCCGTAATTAATATTAACAGATATGGTGGTGTACAGATAACAAACATATACAGATAACAAAGTACAGGTTATGAAGCGCTCGTTATCCTTAGAATAAAGGGAAATTTCCCTTTCCTTTAAAAGGAAATTGCCATTACATCAAATGTATTATGTTTGATTATTTACTGACGTGTATATATATACTTTTTCTCTTCTTTTTTTCCTCGTACCGTTTTTCATGTAATCTTTGTTTTGATTGGATTGTTGTCAACTGATTGGTTAGTTTTTCTGCTCATTGTGAGTGCTTCTTGTCATCAATATGTTTTTGTTGGATTTTTTCTAAATTCTCTTTTTATATCTTTTGTTTTTGTTTGTTTTTC
The DNA here is from genome assembly GCA_943593645.1 of Bovichtus variegatus. Taxonomy (NCBI): domain Eukaryota; kingdom Metazoa; phylum Chordata; class Actinopteri; order Perciformes; family Bovichtidae; genus Bovichtus; species Bovichtus variegatus. The sequence goes on from CALSCE010003134.1 coordinate 10,290,986, forward strand.
TCCTTGAGTTGGGGAAGTCTGTTGTATAGGCCCATGGTTTCTAGACCTCTACTGATGCATTTTTTATTTTTAACTATTTTGGATTTTATGCAGTCTTATGTGTGTGAAAAATAAATAAATAAATGTGACAATGTGAAAGGGGTCGCTTGTAGTGATGAACCTATAGAGAATTGTCACGAGATTTTGCAGCTCCCCTCAGCTTTATAGAGCTTTATAGAGAGTTTCCCCTCAATGCTTAGCTGTCTGACCTTCAACTTTAATGTTTTGGTTCACTCTAACCGCTCTTGTCATTTTCAGCCGCAGCAGGCAGCTGCACATAATGTTGTTATGTGGTTTGATCCGAGAAGCACTGGCCCACATGGTGCCCAACATCAATTTTTTTTAAGGAGCAAAATAACATGTAAGACATTCAGGATAATCCAATGAAAGATGAAGGCTTCAAGGAATTTAAAGAACAATGGAGGCAATTTTTTTTTTCCTTCCGTCTGGTCATTGCCCTTTTTTATAAACAACAACATTGTTGCCTTGTACCGACAATCTACATACATTCTTCTTTACCGCGTTCTAACACTCCTATCATCTGGTCAAACTACAGTGGCACATTTTGATTTGTAAAATAAAATGTTCGTTTGAGTAGGCATAAATAACCCTGATTATACTCATGTCTTAAATGTAGGCATTATCAGGCAGTGATAGAAAGATATTTGCAACTCCATATCTCTCCAGTGTGTAAACTCCGCCGGTGTGGAATGTGGACCGGTGTTGGTTAATCTTCTCCAGACCTGTCCTTTATAACCCTTTAGAGCCCTTTATAATCCTTTAATAACCTCTCACCAGAACCGTCTTTATGGCCTTAATCATGATGTGCAGGGTCAATCCACTTAGCACCAATCTCCCCTCCATCACTTCCTCTTCACTTCCTCTTTCATCTGCTCATCACGAGGGCATAAAAATAAAAGCCCTGCTCGTTCTCACTTATCAGATATCTGGCCTTGTAAAGTCTTTCTTTTTCCTTATACAAAGGTCCATGATCCATGATTATTGCCAGTATTCCTTTTACAATTGAAACAAGGGTGTTTAAATGTGCCACCTAGCTGGTGAACAATCTAAATTGATATTAAAGTGGACCCTAAACACCCCAAACTACCCAGAAATGTTCCCCTGTTTTTCCCAAAACGCTCTCACACAATCATGTGGTCAGACGTCTATTAATAATGTAGTTCAGCCGTACGTACTGATCCACTTCAAGATGAATGTGACAATTCCTACAGCATAAACAGTAGATTTCTTACTTTCTCTAATGTTTGCTTTAATCAGCGGAGGGTTTCAGTGATTAGCATTCAAATACCTCTTTGGGATTATTACGTTCGCACACCAGCTGCACTGGAGATGGTAATAAATCACAATAGAAATGTATGGCGAGTGTCAATTATTATGTGTCCAAAGTTAGTCGTTTAATCTTCTTGCTCTGCCAAAAACATTTAGTCTGTGATTGCATTTAACTGAAAACCCTCAGCTGTATCTTTAATTGGTTCAAGTTAGTTTAACAATCGTTTGAAACATCAACACAAGAGCTTGTGGTAACAGAGAGATAACAGACTTGTTAAAATAAAAAAACAGATACTAACTGTTACAAGATGACACATTTAAAAGATGAATGTGTTCTCGGTGTAATGTAATGGTAGCAGTTGGGACCTTTTTTCGTTTTTAAGACACTGCAGGGTTTTTTTCCTAAAGGATATCTAGAGTTTTGGAAGTGTCTCCAAATACCTTCGGTCACAGAAAAACTCCCCCAGGCATACACTTCATACTTAAACACAGCATTTACACCCAAAACAGCTAATGCCCGCCAGCCCGGGTGAAAAACGTGCACCTAAACAAAAAACAAATCTAAACGTCTCAATCACAGTGTCAATCTGTTTGCGTTCAGACTCAGAGTGTTGGGAGTCTCGTCATGCCTCCGAGTCTGAGGATTAAGGGGTCTGTTGGCATACAGGCTCTGTACTCCTATAGTCTTCTATACTCTCCTTTTTTACTCTTCAATAAAGGCCAGTTTGCTTGGAGCTGAAATCCCCCCATCATGAGCCTCCTCTATGTTGCTCTCCGACATCCACGATTACCACTTTGCTGCCGGTGTACCTCCCTAAGGTTCCTTCCTGATAACTGAATAGACACACCTGCTAACAAAAACTGTAACCCTGCTTTAGGCCAAAACTATTTTTAAAAAAGAACGCATATCAAATGTTGATCTGTATTTTGTTATGCCAGGGTTTGTCATTTCAAAAAGTGAAGTTTGAGAAAGATTGAGAAAATAAATGAATGTGATTATATGCCCAGGCTTCATGATGTGGACGGTAGGCCAAAACTTAGTTTACGCACTTTACGGCCCCACTGAATTGGGTTGTCAACATAACATTCACTCATTCAGACACAGGGTAAGTTGGTGAACGACTGTAGCTACCAAGCTAACAGCTGACACACTAGCCAGCTGTCAACATGCTAGCACTAGTCAGGCACAAGAGCGCCTCTGGTTTCTTTCTATTGTCTCTGTACTGCGCAGCTTTCTACCACCTGACATTTTGCTCTCAGGACTGTATAACATTGTGTTCAAAGGAATGACAGTCCTGAGAGTTAGTTAGTTGAGGGTGTAAGTTTCAGGGAGTATATCACCTGTAGGCCATAAACTGTAGGTGGGTGATTTCTACTTGTTGACCCAGGCAAACATACATTTAACGTTTGACCCGGTGGAAAAAACATTACTAAGAACATAAAACACTTTGAAGGGTCTCCTTAATGTGTCATATTAAGATGATATTGAGCTGGGGAGCATTGGACCTTGGGAACATAGCTTGTTAGGGGACAATAAGTTCATGCGGTTCTTTATTCAAAAGAAGTGGATGCACCATTGACTTCTGTCTCATAACTGTCAGCTAAGCGGTTCTGTTTTGTTTAGCAGTTTATACTCGGACAAAGCAGGAAAAAGTGGGTGTAGCAACACAGCTAATAGGCTATGATGGCTTCGTCCATTTTGGACAATCCCGGCTCTCCGTGCCCTGAATATGTCAGCACTGGCAAGGCAGCTTGCTATTGATCAGCGATTTAGGCACAGTAAAGTTTAACTTGATGAGAAAAATTTGCTAAGACTTACCTTTCTCACATGAGCGAATCCACGTTGCATTTCAAAATCATGCTTATTTTGCACAATTGTTTCAGGCTGAAATAACGTAATATTCACACATCATGTTTCATAGCTTTTATTTCACAAACTGAGCTTGTTGATTGGTTATTAAGGATCAGGTTTCGTAATTCCTACCCAAACATGATTACACATGTTGAGTGATTGTCGAGATGTCTACACAAAGCATGGACTCCCCTGGAAAATGCAGACACACAAACACACAGAGTCAACAAGGAGCACTTCTCCACACAGAACAACCAACTGGTTGCAGGTTCGTCCAGAATAGCATTAACCCCATGACTTCCAGAGACAAAAACACCGGCCTCTATAGAAACCACTCTATAGGATGTTAGTTTTGTGAAGTCTCCAGGCACATCGCAAACAGGAGTCCTCTTTTGCCCTCCTTTTCTCTCCACATTTTTACTTCACACAAACGGACAGCCATCATTCAAAACCCATGTCGTTCCAGTGGCCGACCCACAAAGGCTGAGAAGCTGCCATTGAGGAAGAAAAAAGAGGGAGAGTTTTCATGTTTCTAAGTCCATGGTCAACCTTTGAGACTGTGAATGAGCCTTTTGGTGATGTTCAGGCTTTTGAAGAATGTCATTAAGAACGTCTTGAGCTACATCAAGGTCCAAAGGCCACCTCTATTCACTCTTTAATGATATATCTTCATGCTTCCCCTCCCTTAAATCACCAAACTCTCCGTTTTGCACCTCAGAAATGCCAACCGGAATCAAAGTAGCTCATCAACACAGTCTGTCCATCTGCAAAACATACCTTGGCTTTGGAGTCACATTGAACTGTGCCTTCGAATGCACAGAAGTCATTTTGTTACCTCTTTCCCATAAAAGGTAAACATGAAAGATTACGGTGAGATTTGCGCTGCAGTAAATTCCACAAAATGTGGATTCTGTTAAGGAAATGAGCTCTGTAAAACATCTGCTGCAGCGTTTTAGAACAGAGTCTCACTCGTACCCTTCAGAGCTGGGCAACAAAGAGGAAAAGAGCATCTCAGTAAAAACCTTTAGGAGGCATGAAATCCTGATGTTTTTGTAAAGCAGAGGGATTTCACTTCTAATCTTTCATTTATCTTGTGAGTGTGGAAACCAGTGTTTGGCTGGATTCACATAGAACTTGAGAGGTGATGCTTTTGTGCTCCAGGCACCGTGTCCACACCACATTTATCCTACAGGAATACAAGTTAAAAAAACAAAGAACAAAGACAAAACTTTGAAGTGTTTTCCACTCGAAGGAAAATATGATCCTTTAGCCCTGTTGTGAGAGGAGGCATTGAGTAGTGGTTGTTTCTGCACCTCCTGTAAAATATGGTTTACTCTTTTTTGGCACAGATTAAAGAAACAAGATATAATGTATTGCTGTATTGATGTATTGACGAGTGAACTTTAGAAGTTCTGGAAGGTAGATTACCGACTGCTGCTTGTAGCTTTTCTACATGAGAGTGATATCAATCTCCTCATCTAACTCAAGGAAGCATATTTGTGTATTTCCAGAAAAGTTGAACTTTTTCCACTTGATTTGACTAAGTCAGACTGTGAAAGTTTAGGCTACTTTAAGCATTATTTTTCACAAGTGTAAAACAATAATGACGGTCTATTTGGATATTGAATTAGACTTGATTGCCATGGTGTCAGTCTTGGCTTGGTCTCAACTTCTCTTTGCTTTGCATCTGCTTTGGACCCAAACTCATTGATGTAATTCAATCCTTTCTTGTGTGAGAGATTTATAGACAGCTTAAACAAACCATCGCCTCATGTTCTAAACAGTCCTTTCCAGTTCTCTAACAGCTTTTTAGAGTTTTCCCTTATTTTCTGTTTATTTTCACTCCCCCTTTCCCAATGTATCTTTCAATACGTTTTCCCTCTCTCTCTATAAACGTTTTATCAGCTCTCCACCATGTACATGGATCAGTCTCTCTCGCAGGTCAACAGCTCTGTCTTATCCTCTCAGCGAGTCCGTCTGAGTGCCGTCTCAGATCGCTGTTGCGTCGCTGACAGACTATGATCCCCGCAAACACTTTGGCGAAAGGCAACACCTGCCTGGATCTCCTTTCATGTCTCTTTGTCTCTTTAAAGCATTTGCTCCTGAAGTGGATATTGTGCCAAAAAAAAAAAAACATTTGAAAGATTTAAAATGTCGTCACCAATTGCCATTGTTCCACAAATTAATTTCCACCATATCGCCTTATTCCTTTTTTGTGGCATCTGAGCTCCATTATAAGGAGAACATTTTCAACATTTGCCCTGTTTCATTCCTGTCTCTGTCTCCCCCTTTCCCCTTTGTCTAGTCTATTTTTTCTGACTTGCTTTGTCTCTCTCATCTCGTCACTAATCCACATAGCTGATACATGTTGCGGAGCCGCTCTGATTTCCGCAGATAGTGATGGAGCAACACAGTGCTCCATCTTCTGACCCCCCTACAGGCTGTAAACCAGACCAGATGACTTTAAGATGAGAGTTATGGTCCACTTAGAGGGAGCAAAGGGTCAAGCTCTGGGACACACACAAGCATTTAGGGAAAGTGTTACTATGGGCTTGGCATGTGTTTATCATGGATTTACTTAATGGATGACTGGATTATGTTCTGACAGCTGAGGTGCTGTGGTACCAGAGGCAGCTGTGTTTTACATGCGGGGTAAAAATATAGGCATTTCATCAGCAGCAGAGCAGCGTGTATTTTTGAAATATGTATTCTGTTGAGGAGCAAAATCAAATGTCCTGACGTACGGATGTGCTGAAAACGACAGGTCAATTTAAAGGTGAATGTCCTTTTAATGTATGTAGCTCTGACAGCTGAGGTCACCACGCAGATGTTTGTTTCCAATTCTCCACTTATGAGATATACATTTAGAACAAGTCAGTTATTTTACAAGCTTTAGTCAAATATGTGGCATAAATTCCCACATTTGAAGTGTAAAGAATATGGTGAGATTAGTGCTGATTATTTTCCTACTCTTAAGTAACTTCTATCTGAACACCGATTCAATGTATTATTTGCCCTTGTAATCTCTACTGCATTGATATGTTGCTTTTGCAATGTGTATTTTAACAATCAGTTCCAGTTTTTATTGACACAGTTGTTATATCTGAACACTTTATCTTTTGTAAAGGAACTGCTCAAGGTTTCATTTAAGGACATCACACATGTATAGTGTGTCAATAATTTGAATGATTAAAAAGTAAAAAGGGTGTTGATCCTCATTCTGTACTTGTTGCATATTCAAATTTGACACTGAACAAGGATGCTGAAATAATGTATACTTATAATATAATATATAATGATAATGTATGAATACTACACATATGAGTTACCTAAGAGTTGGGTTTATTAAGGTTTGGGTTTCATTTTGATCTTGGCTTCGTTGAGATTTTAACCTGAGCCGCGTAAATTGAAAGTCTTTCCTCAAAGACAACTTCTTAATTTACAGTATGTGTGTCTCTCACACTTTTCTTTAGCGGAGGGATGGTGTGTTTCTCCTGCTTTTTAATACACAGACCTGACGTGTAAAGATGCTCACGTACAGACAGCATGTGGAGGACTGGCTGCTGCACAGAGCTGGACATGAATCCCCTTCAACCAGACCCTAATCACCCACACAGGGACTGAGAGCAGAAACATCTTTGAGTCCCCCGACATACTGTATATCAGAGAGGCAGTTGGAAATAGATCACTAGGAGGATACAGGCCTATAGAGACAATATGCTCATACAGTAATCCTTTGACACTAAAAGTGACGCCGCGCTTTTTGTGCATGTGTGTTCATGCGAAATTAATCTAATCACACAAGAGAAAAGATTGTTGCATAAATGTATGCATGCCTGTCAACAGATGTTGCATAAGGACTGATCACACCTCTGTTCTTGGGGAAAATGAATATCATTTGCAATAAATAGTCCCTTAGTGTTGGCCAGTATTTATTATTACAGCTGTACAGAGAGTAAGGTACGTGGTATGTGTGAGCGAAACAACTTCATTAAATCATTAAATCAGTGCTCAGATGAAAGCCCGGAGCAAGGTCTTCTGCTGTGCAGGGAGAAGAGAATTAGGTTGTTCTTTAATGCAAAGAAAACAGGTGAAGTGACTTCCTACTTCAGCACCAGCTGGGGATCCTTCAATCATTTCAGGCTCCACGCAGAGCCGGAGGAGATCCAGTCATACTTCTACTCAGATTCTGAGTTCAGTTTCATGCAGCATGGGCCATTGTCGTAACATGTCAACCCTTATTGAAAGAGCGAGAAAAGCACTTTAATATTTACATCTTTCACTTGGTTGACAAACAATCTTAGATCTGAAGGTTTTTAGATCAATAAGATATCCAAATCCATTTTATATTTGAACGTTTACATTCGTATGAAGTGAAGTTAAAATGTAAGGCTTAGTGCTTCAGTCCCATCTTTTCACATATTGCTTCAACATAAAAAGGTGTCACTGGTGGAGCATAAAATTAGACAAAATGTAAAATAATCTTTTGTTACTGAACACCAAAGTCAGTTTGCAGATTAAGACAAGCTGCTGACTGATCGTATGATGGTATGATGCATCTGTGTGGCAGTGGCTGTAATTAATTGAGTTAGTTCAAGTTCTACACTAACTTACTAACAGGAAGTTCTACACATACTTTTTTTTAAAATCTCAAAATGCAACAACTGAAGACACCTTTTAAGGCTATAAAAAGTGAAACAATGACGGAACTGACCTCCAACAAAAGCTAAGGGAAATAGCAAACACCTATATAATGATGATATAGTAAGACATTTAGATTCAAGAGTTTAAAATCCACATTTCTTTTGTGAAAGCCAAATGATATTCTGGAAAGAAGCTTTTGTTTTCAGTTCTCATCTGTTTTCAGAGATGTAGAATGAGAACACATTTGTCAATTTAATTGGCACAATTCTATATCTGGCATGTTTACATCTGGCAGATTTAGGTATCATGTTTTGACTGTGACTGAAAGTGAAACTAGATTAAACTAGAAGGGAACTCGGAGAGCGCAGACCTCCTGTTGGCTGTTTCCATAAATGAAAAACAATGTGTGTGTCTGCCCCGTTATTTGGATGAACTTTGCATGAAACGTAATGGATTCTTCCTTGGCCCATGCTACACCCTTCCACCAAGTTATATCAAAAAACGGGCCAGTAGTTTTTCTGTGCTTCTGCTGAAAATCAGACAAGCAAACAAACAAACCGAACAGAAAACATAACCTCCTTGTCGGAGGTTGTTTCAACATAAAAGTACTTAAACCTCAAATTAAACTGATAGTATAAAAGGGAGTGTGAGCGGGTGCGCTCACACAGGGAAACTGCGGAGGGAGAAATTAGACCCGGGAGCGTTTGTGGAGGTCGGGAACCAGTTTTATTAGAGGCGGCGCGGTCTTTCTCGCCGTCTCCGTCTCCGTCTCCGTCTCTGTCTCTGTCTCTGTCTCTGTCTCTGTCTCTGTCTCTGTCTCTGTCTCTGTCTCTGTCTCTGTCTCTGTCTCTGTCTCCGGATCCTCGACCCTGTCTCTGGAACCTCGTCTCTGGATCCTCCTCAGCTCTGTCTCTCCACCATCAACCCAGCCTACTGCAAGACAGAACCAGGTCATCGGCGTGTTTTTATTGTGCGACTAATTACCTGATTCCATCCAGCTGCCTGGCCTCCAGCTGAGCCACTCCCGTCTCCTCCCCAGCCGCCAACCCCGCCTCCACACCCCACTGCCACAGGGAGTAAATGAGTAAAAATCGTATGTAAATCACAGAATTATAGTACCAGATTTCCAAACATACATACGCAAATACACAAATAAAGACATGCAACATCTCCAAACACCCCTCTCCAACACAGAAACAAACACCCAGAAATGTATGAGACGACGGTTCCTCCCTGTCTGGATGTATGTGTGGTACATGTTGATTTAGCGGCAACTCCACCATCTGTCACGTAAACCATAACCAGGGAACATCATGGAAACCCGTGCCACTGACCCCAGCCGCTGCTTTTATGGACGGCCCTGACCACATTTAGCTGTCCCGTCTAAAACTGTCACCTCCAATTTGTGGGCGCGCAGGTAAGAAAACAGTGGAGCATGTTTGCTTTGATGGACATTATGAGCAAGGAAGGGTCAGCGGCTGTAAAATTTGACCACCAAAAGACATAAAATAGAGAGTGAAAATGCATAAAATACCAGGTTGCCATGTGGGAAAGATGATGTTAGTGAATGTTTTTAGAAAAAACAGGGAACGAAAGACAAAGACAGAAAACCATAGAGAGAGAAATATAATTAAACCCCAAACTTCTTTTAACAAGCTTCTTAATTTGTCTTAGATTGAACAAAGTTCATGGGAGTACAACAACATACAACATCTTTACTCTTTGTGATGGATGTTCACTCGACATTGAGTCATTAATTAAAAACATGGCTGAGCATTTTCCCAGCTGTTTGTAGTAGTACTACAGACTAGACATTGTTTAGATGCCATGTGACGTTCTCCCTTCAAATGTTTGTAGCTTCTGTATCGCTCTCATCAGCCAAGTCAACCATCTGATAAAACAGATCCTCAACTGTTAAATTTTAGCTCTGGGAAATCTATTCTTTCTCTTTATTCTTTCATTTGTGTATTATACTTGGACTCCTGGATTATATGTCACTCATCAGTTAGAATTCTGAGAGGAAAATATACAGATATAAATAAACATAGAGAAATAAATGCAGTGTTTAGAGCAACAGAGGAATGTTCGACGCTTTGGGGAAAAAGGGTTATTCGCAGGGACGTGTACAAGGACGGGCAAATGTTGCCCCAGTAACAGCCCACTTTCTTTTTTGAAGAGTTGCCCTTCTGGAGGAATTTCTTTACATTTTTATTTTTGCTGTTGTGGTTGTATAAATCCAGGTAGTGCATAAGTGCTAAAGTTAAACCCAATCACCATATCATCCAAAGCTTTATTTCTTTTTAATAGGTATGCGTCCACGGGACACAGAGATGGGGCGACCCAGAAATTTAAATAAAAATAAAAAAAGATGCAAAGCGAGGCCCTTCCCTTAGTTGAACACTTGACAGAGCACCTGCTTAAAAAAACCTGCATTTGTCTGCAGCAAATTGTTTAATGTAGACAGATGGGATGAATGCAAAGAAAAAACAATGTGCATTTTTTATTTAATCCGGTTTACTTTGGACATAGACATTATGTCAATCAACACCAACAGTGTGCAGTTTTTTATTTTATTTATTATATTTAAAAAAACGTAGATTATAAAGTCATACATTTGCAAGAAAAAAACTCGGAAAGTCGTTTTTTTCGCTTCACTTTGCAAGGTTGGATCAACCTCATCACGCCACAGTTTACACACACGTTGTTTTGGGTTAGAGCAAAAGCCCCTTAAAACGTCCAAATGTCTGTGCTTGTCCCTGCTTATTCGCAATATTTGTTGTGTTTCCGGAGAAGCCAGCGGATATCCGGGACAAGAATTCCTCTTACGTGCGCCTGTCATTCTTTACGGTCCGATTAGCAGCTTGAGACACAACAATGTTGAGTTGGAGATGAGAGATGACGTCTACGACCGGATCATTTTACAAGTAGCCAATTAGCCAAACTAATAAAATCTAAACCAACGTCAGACGATAGCCGATCGGACCGAGATTACATTTTGAGATTGTAACACAAACAGAAACCACAACGCCACCGATTCGAAAATCGTGTCCCGTTGCTTACAGAGTCTGTATTCATATGCAGATATAGACATTAAAATTAGCATGAGGACTGGAAACAGGGGGAAACAGTTAGCCTGGCTCAATAAAATCTGAACAAACAAATTGTAAAATTGACACCACGTGTGGAGTGGTATCAATCCTTTCCTAGAACTCACCACAAAAAAGTGAATGAGCACATTTTCCAAAATAACAAAGTCACTGGAATGAAATCAGGACTTTGCAAGAACCCAATTATCTTCAGATGATCATTTATTTAATATAGTCCTAATTTAGCATGACAGTTTTGCAATGACAAAAAACAGAAGTGAAAAGCTGCGGTTTTCACCCTGTAAAAAACTACCCTGGCCTTAGATAACATGGGAGATGAATGTGGGAGGCAAATGGAGGAATAGTTTGGAGATTTTGGTGAGTTTATTGGCGTCTCCTCTAATCTTTGGAGACAGGAAGAGTGAACTGGGGGCTGGGTTTGAAGAGGGGAGATGAGTTAGGGAGCTTCCGAACCACAGCAGCGTTTTTATTGGTCGCCCGTAAACCTCTGATGATCGCAAAGCTGACAGTTTACCCATAAACCGCCATTTAAGAGTCTCCGGGAATGCTCCGAGCCGAGGCTGAAGCTAGGTAGGTAAAAGGACACCGTCGGGTCCGACAGGTTTACGAGACCCCCGCCCCTTTTTAAAACAGACAAGCTTTTAGCTGTCTCGCAGGACAGAGAGGATATTTTTTCCTATTGATCCGAACAGGGAATTCCAGGCATTGGTGAACCAGAACAAGTGGGATCAACGCTTCTCTGGTGTCGACCCAATGAGCTGGAGAGGAGGAGGTGAAGCGGGGCTGTCAGGATGGAGTCAGGAAGACAGAGGGGAAGAGGCTCTGTGTGTTTACCTCCACACATGGCTGCACGACATTGTCGGCTTGTCAGCTAGCTGAGAGCGGTCAAGATGTCCCGCCAATCAGACACAGTCCAGCGTTCCCATAGTGCTGTTTGTTTGCGTGAACAAACAAGGCTTGAGAGATTTACATGGCTTGTAATACAACAAAATTAGTCTTTTCATTTTTGTTGTAAATCGTAAGTAAATATAAGCAGCCGGGTTGGGTTTCGGTGCTGAAACTTTTTCGAACCCCTGCTTGCTTGTCATTATTTCATTGACTTGAATGCAGAATATTCAAACATTTTCATGAGAAAAGAAACCGTATTCACCCCGTGTGTGTTTACATTCACTGGCTGTCACCTCTCAGCACCCAGATGTTGTCTGTTTGTTTTAAGCTCCTCTCTTGACCACAAATGAAAGGAGGAAATAATGTAATATCAAAGTGGTCTTAATGGATCTGTTATCTAGATGATCCACGTGCGATACTGTGTGAAGGCAACCGGCCATGGCGAATGTTTTTTCAAACTTTCAACTCAAGGGTCATTTGGCAGAGTCATTTATCAATCTCTCACTTGGGCCAATGCCGAACACACAGGTTCACAGTTTGGCCTTGGAGAGACAACTGAACTCCACAAAAAAAGCATGATTCCCGCTCTGATAAATGATTATTTGCACATGTGAAACGTGTGGTATACAACTTACATTGTGTTATTTGCCTCTGCAAAAACTCGCAAGAGACCTTTTTTTTTCTCGTTCAAGTGAGGAAACTTGATACACAGAGTGAAACGAGCACTTTGGCCTCAATGTCCGCTGTTCTGCACAAAGAGCACTTACAGCCATTACATTCCTGTTTCATCGATAGGAATCAGAAGTCACTCTTCCACCCGGCCGAGTGCAGGTCATTAGAGGAGAAATGTAAAAAAAAAAACTAGAGGATTTTCGGATTGGACTATTTCCACATCCGTCTTTATTGAAGCTTAAGTCAAGTTTAGCCCTCAGGGTTCAGAAGATTTAGGACCTGCTAAATGAAGACATTATTGAAAATGAGAAGAATTTAAAAAGACAGCACCAGAGAGGAAGTCGCCGTCTTGCACAACCCCTTTTTTGTGTTAAGAAAGTCCCACTGAAGTTGTTCATATGAGGTGATGAGTGATGGAGGTTTACCAGGCGGGGTGACGTGTGTGTTGGGCTTGTCAGCAAATGAGTGTGTGCACATGTGTGTTTGCGCATGCAGCCATATGTTTAGATTTTTGGAGTAACAGATAATAGGATAACAGAGACAGCTATGGCAACTATAATCTGTTGGAGTAACTGTAAAAAAAACAAAAAAACATTAACATTACTAAACTACTAAATTACTGTGAATACTTGGAATCATGTTTTAGTAAAAAAGACATATATAATTTGAGTTTTTATTCAAATGTTCACTTTATTTTTGATCGCAGGAAGCTTTTCTGAGCCTAAACAAAAAAATCTGCCTGCTTCTCATATACAGTTATATACTGGCATACACGGGTATTTCTTAGAAATGTCACAAATAAATTCCATTTTTGAATTTTGGATGTTTATCAATGCCAAACGTAACTAAAAGGATTCACATTATATTGCTGATTTTAAGTTACTAAATTTTTTTGAAAATGCCATTGAACCCTTTATTTATAATAAACAATAGCCCAAGAATAGGCAACAAGACTACCTTCAGGTCCATTCAACAATAGTAACTTCAATGTTTGTCTCCGAGTAATCAAATGATGTCAATATTTCAGTGGACACAGCACGGACACTCTCATGTCTCACGTGTGGAGCTGGCAGAGACTCAGCATCTTGCTCAATGACACTTCAGAAGAGCGACTCATTACGCAGCAACCCTACCAGACCGCCTGGCTGAGGGATAGTTTCTATAACCGTGAAGTCACTCCTAATATGTTGCAGTCAGTGCAGGAGAGGTTATCGGCTCTCTTGTGGTATGAGATCACAAAGTGGAAACAGGCTGTTATGGTCCTGTTGAATCCACATGAACAAGTCAGCCGACAGCAGCGGGCGCGGGACGGACCACTGTGGAAACACACATCACAAACTTATTCATCACACACATACAGCTCATTCAGGAAGATCAGACTGTTGCCTACCAAGAAACTCTCCATATCAGATATTCAATACCACTAACATACTTGAAAAGATGGTGCAAAAGAATAAAAAAATCTACCTCTGTATCTTTAGAATGTGATTTTATTTATAGCAATGCAGTAGTTTGCATGCAAAAAAACTAAACTTTGTACATTTCAAGATCAACACCAAGATATACTTTCCATGGGGGACATTTATTTTAGACTCCACACTGCAATTCCAAAAATATGTTAACAAATAAACAGAGTAAAACCACCAAAAAAAGTAAAGAGATAAATCTAAAGCTGTAAAACAGAAGCATTTGGATATTACTGTTTTCTTTGTCGCAAAGATTCTTTATGTCGATTCCCATTTTTACTCGTGTGTTTTGTATTTAAATCTTTTTTTTCCTTTTTAGTTTTTGTTATTTAGATGTTATGTTTTTGCTTATTTGTTGCATGTTTTGTCATTGCCGAACCCCTCGAAAACAATGTGGTACATCCCAAGGGGTTTATCCTGATATAACACATTTCAATATATATATAACAGGACAGGACAGCACAATGTTATCTTCCTGTTTCCAAACATCTGCCATCACTACACTCACTGACACTAAAGTCACTATTTACTACTATTTGATTTTTTAACACCAATACTATGACGTTCTCTGATGATGATGTTTGTGATAATACCAATGATAGCATCAGTTACAAAACATACAGAGGAAACACCATGTATGGTCATATAAGTCTCGGTCAATACCTCATTTCCTCTTACCTCTGACCTCTGACCCCCACCGTGTGGTCATCACAACTATTAACTAACTGAGCTTTCAGCCCCACGGATACTCGGGGCCAACAGGGATATTTGCAGTTCCTATGAGGTCGGAGGTCAAGTTTAGCCCCCTTAATGGAAAGCTCTCCTGCGAGCTGCCGATCAAAACTATGCATGTCTGAGCCAATCACGATGCCCCCCCCCCCACTGGAACTCAAATTAATTTCAACCTAAAGTGCGTTTGGGAGCAGCAAGTGGAGCGAAGCTGCTCTGGGTGATGATGTAATGACTGAAGTGCTATGGCGCTATGGAGAGAAGAGGTGCTCATGGGAATGTGTAGGATGTACTGGTGGGTTTTTGTTGTAATGAGGACATACCAGAGAAAGCACTTTAAAGTGCATATTTGGTTTGTAAGCTCATATAAATCTGCTTAATAAATGTCTTTATTGTGTTTTTATCCCACGTATTTACTATATGTTACTTTAATATTGCACTATAGAGCTGCAGGTTCAGTTTGTCCCTGTGTTGCCTGCACTTAAGCCTCTTATATAGAGAACAATAAACATCTTATTGCAGCAATAATAAGTCTTTGTGGAAACTCCAAGGGGGTCTTCCTAAAAAAAAGATTATCCAACATGCATTCAGCGCCAACCTAAAGCACGGGGTTAAGTTTCAATATAGGCAGAAACAAGTGAATATCCGCCGAATATCTGACACATTCCTCCATGTGAATGTGTTTATCTGCTTTTTATAATACGACAAATATATCAACTCACTTTACATTATTATTCTCCGCGGAAAATGGAGGACAATAAATTCATTTATTTGTTGATCAAGAAGCCTGCCAGAACATGATTAAATAAAACTCTGGGCCAAGTTTGTCCCCAAAGCTACAAACTGCAGTTTAAGCCGAACATAATTTAAACATAGCAGACAAGCATGCCACAACCTACTATGTTGAGGGCTTAGAAAACATTTAATTTCGTAGTAACTGTATCCAAAACAGTTTATTGGACATTTCGTATATCGAAATAACAGCGGGAGATTTGACCGAGACAGATGTCAGAATATCAGCAAATGTCAGATTCCTGTTAGGCCACTGTGTGAGCTCATGAATGGATCATGAATAAAATGCTGCGATGTTTGATTCAAACAGAGAGATGCAGACAGTTTGATGAAGCACGTCCATACAGTGATGAGCGATCCATCATGTGTCAAAAAACAACGCCGCTGACTCCCATCTGAACAGCAGCCAGGTCTGAGTGCACGCCACCCAAAATCTCTGTCTACCGTGTGTGTGTGTGTGTGTGTGTGTGTGTGTGTGTGTGTGTGTGTGAGTGTGTGTGTGTGTGTGAGTGTGTGTGTGTGTGTGTGTGTGTGTGTGAGTAAATTATCTCATATGGAAGCGATTGAGCCACGAGAACCTGTTTCTCTTTAGAAGGCAACTATTCCATTTATCATGATTTACAGCCTCTGATGGGCATCAGATAACGTTTTTGGGGTATTTTCAATGTGTCCTGGATAAAAAACTACCAGAGATTTGTAGTTGTTTTAAATGATGAGAGATGAGATTAAAGTAATGGCTGCTAACGCATAATGCTGCTCAAACTCATTTACATAAAACATCTTGACCTTGACCGCACCATATGATACAATCGGATGATAAAATCCTTTAAAAAATAGTTTTAATGTCAATCATTTTCAAGGAATGGGTCCCATATTGTTTTCTCTTCGAACACTCCCGCCCTCGTGTTAGTGTGTTCTGTAGAAGGAACTAATAAGAGACATACGTATTTGAATTTGAACACCCACTGAATACTTAATATTGAAATTAAAATATTTGACGTTGAAAACCTTGTAGATAAATGTATTTGTTCTGAATTCACCACTTTCAAATTTAAATATGAAATTCCTAAAATGCCATTTCAAAAGCTTAATTTGAATACATGTGTTTTTCAATGAATTCACTAATTCAAAACCAAAAGTAAAATTTTCAGAATAAACAAAAAAACAAACAGGCTGCTTAAATTCGATTGGTCGGATCTAAAAATTCGAGTTGAAAAGTGTCAAATAGTATTTGACACTTTTCGACATTTCGAAGTTTTGGATCTAAATTTGAGAAATTGAACATTGAAAAAAATATTAATTCAAATCCACCTCTTGAAATCGCATCCCAAGAAATTTCACATTTGAATTTAAAAATGTTCTAACAATTCAAATAAAATAATTAATTAAGTACAATCAGATACATTATATTACTTATATATATTTGGGTTGACTTGACTTATATTATTTCAATAATATGAAATCAGTGGTGTCTAATTTTCTATATCAAGTATTCGGTGGCTGATATAATTCTAATATTTGTGTCTCTTATTGGCTTCCAAAGTGTTCTAGTCTATTTCTTTTTTAAGACTCTTAAACATACTTTTAGTATGAGTGCTGGTGTGTTTCACTCTCCTGCTGAGAGCGCACCTGTGCAGGATCTTCATCAGGAGTTTATATAAGTTGATGAGGGTCTATGTTGCTGTAGAGCAGACAAACACTTCCCAGGTTGAGTATTTTCAGCCGCGCTGTTGTTTGGTGCAACTTCTGTTTTGCATTGAGAGTGATCAGTTTCTGTGTAGTTAGTGAATTCTTAAGTAAAGAGTTTCCACTGACCTTCTCCTCTCCAGTGTCTCTGGGTCCTTTTACCAGCCATGTGTCACATGTTTAAAATCACATGTACAAATGTTCCGCCAAAGTAGAACGACTAAACTGAAAAAAATAAATAAACCTATACCAGACTCGATCCCATTTTGCTCACTACGAAGAAGTGAGGTACTGTTTTATATTTATTTCCTCAGGCTATGATAACCATACCATGGAGTCATCATCACCTCGAGCATAAAAGCACACTTCCTGAAGTGCAGCGCTCTTACAACAGATCTGATCTCTCTGATCTGTGGGGTAGATCCACATTAACCATACACCAACATATGATTACAATCTGTGAGTTTTACATTAGCTGGAGCAGTGACTGTAAACTAAATAATTCAGAGCGTTAAAACCCGCTCTTAAATTCAGATTTGTCTATTTACTCTGGGTTGACGCAGAGCTCCACCTCGGATGGTTGTCGTCTGTTTGATTCAGACCTGATCTTGTCTGCCACAGAGTGCTGTGTTGTGGTGAAGGCTGCTCCCCTCTGTGAGGCTTGTGGTCCGGTGTTTATGGTTTTTGGCACTCAACGCTCTCTAACTCAACTGCAGATTTGATTCTGTCTGGTTTGTCACAGTCTGGATACTTTTTTTTCTCCTTTTCTGCTGCAAAGCAGGTGCAGAGGCTTTCTGCAGAACACTGTGCTGCGTGTTGTGATGGCTACTTGCCAAACTTAAACTGAAATTAAGCACATTAGGCTTGTGAATGTATATTGTAAGAATAAGAGCCTTATCCAAATAATGTCATTAACCACCAGAAAAAGGGATACTGCTGTAAACAACATAAAAACGTCAGGTTTTGCATAACAGGACACTGAAGTGTCTGTGAACAGTGTGAACTCTGTAGTCTTTTAAAACCATATTTATTTTTTTAATACATTTTGATTTATGGTTAAAAAATCAAAATAAATGTAGGGTGTTCAGGACAAACTCAAAGGAATAGACATTTTTCAGAGGCGTCGGAGATGGCTCAAAGTTGAATGGAATCAAGCCGTTTGTATTTAAAAGCATCTGGAACAAATGATCAGCAGCACTTCTAATAATGCCTGATGGTCAGCGTCAGTTTGGATGCTGGAACTGAATTACAAGGATGGTACTACAGAATGTCTCATCTGAGCTCATAAATCAACACATAGTCAGACTAATGATGTGGGTGTGGAGGGCCGTCATTTTTTCCTTTTTATTGTTTCATCACTGTCCTGCTCTGTTCTGGTACCAATGTTTCTGTTTTTGGAAGTACATGTGAATAGGGCTTTATTGTCCCTTCACAGAATTACTTTTTGAGCAGGAACACAGGCACAGGTCAATGGAGTTGAGGGTAAGTGAGCACAACAATATTTGAATGCATCATCCAGCCTGGTCTAACTCCCAGGGCGTCAAATACAAACGCTTGGGCAGCGGCCAACGGCGTCTTGATGCAAAGCTCCTTTAGCGCCTGTAGGAGACGCACAAGGCTTTCAAGTAACTCCAGTGTGAACCATCATGTCATGTCATTATTAGACGCTCAGAGCATCGGCAGAGTGTTAACAGCGCGAAAGTCCTCTTAAGGGCAGGAGGGGTGGTGACCTTTCACCCATGCAGGGGACTGGCGTTCCTGCCCCATGTGTAACTAAAAGTTGAGTTATTTTCACGAGGGACATTATGTCACACGGCGCTAGGTCAGGTCATGCTACGTCACATGACGTTATGTCCATAAGTTATCCAAAGATGGAGGTTTAACTTTCCTTATTTCTAAACGGAGACCCAGATGTTCTACGGGCCGTTAAACAGGATCCCAAATGATCAGACTCATCAAAGGAGTTTCTTGTCTGGGTGATTATTGATACATTATATGTGCACAAAGAAAGATTTCTGCCAAACCTCTGGAGGCCAAGCTGTTGAGATAGAAAATATGCACATTTTGATCAGACTTTTAGAGCAGATATGTTGATAGCCAGCTGCTGAGCGTCTGGGCGGTAATCAAGAGGACAGACTGCAGAGAGGCAACCTGCTCCAGACAGTCATTTATCAAAAGGGCAGAAACATCGTGAAACTATCCTGAGGTTCAAGAGGAGGTCTCTGGGTAATGTTGCACTTACAGGAGCACTGCTATTTGAAAGTAGCAACAAAAGAAAACCAAGCAAGCTCAAACTTTTGTCTCCACTCACAAAGAGTTGGAGCACAGTGCGCTAAGTGTACATCACATCCTGAAAAAGAAGGAGATGGAAACCAACTGGCTCTCAAGAGCAACCGCCCTCCGAAGCGGGCTCCGCTGGGTCCTCATTTAGAACGTGAAAATGTTTATCGACTCACTCAAATTAATACTTCTGGACCACTGCGATGCGCTGGATGTTTTATTTCATTGCTGCAGTCACGCAGGCTGTTCTGGGTGTGTTTGCGTTTGAATTCACGAGGGTCTCGGCTGGGATGTATGTGTACGTGTTGATGTAAGTGACCCTATGTGTGTTTGCGCGTTAGCATGATTGGATTTGTGTGCGTGCGTGTATGTGGACGTATGTTCGCGTATGTGTGTGGCCCGCTTCCAGTAGAATGAGGTAGGCAGGACAAACACAGGGGCTAGTTTATCTAGTGTAGTTAACACTGCAGGAAATTCAAGCAAGGCAATAAGAGAAGCCCAGTGGCTTATTTCAATGTCGGAACCAATTTTTCACTTTCCTCTCAGCATTATTTGGATAACGTGTAATCCTGTGACTCAAATTAAAACAGGCAAGAAGCATGATACTGTGACTTTATATGTTCACAAGACTTAGTCAAGAAAATAGGATTAAAAAATAAAAAAACGAGAGAGATCAGAGCAGAAGTACGTCCCATCCTCAGAGGCCACACACATTTCACACGGGCTCCTCCTTCTATCAATGCATCCATTGTCTTGTCTGCGTTGGTATGTTATACGACTGTTTTGCCACGCTGATGATGTGCATGCTGACATAACATAATGGTAAATGGAAACTAATCTACCCTCACACCCTCATGCTCCTGTCCCGCAGGCTGCGTGTACAACCGATCTGCATCTTAGTGCTGGGACGGTAACTGTCTACACACCTCCACCGCCTCAGCGCTTAGATTAAGGTTGTTGAAGTGATTATTTTATAACATATTTTATTTATTTTTTTTTTACAATCATGACTTGACTTACCTTAGTGTAAGATTTGTGGCCTAAAACACCTGAATGGTAGTACAAACAAGTGTGTCCCTGCTGTTGGAGTAGCTCAGCTAATTAGAAAGATTATGAAAAACTATCTATATCCTCATGTTTGTGTTAAGGAGGAGAAAAAGTGGAAGTTGACACGCTGTCCCTAACACTCCAAAACTGACGCTAGATGGTTACGTAGAGCTTCATAGTTGGAGGCGTAGGGCCACTGACCAAGCTGAGAATGTGTTGCAAGAACAGTACAGAGTCAGAGTGTGTGTGAAACCTAGTTGGTAAGTCAGCAGAGGACTTGAAATAGTTAGCTGAAAGCAATGAATTAAGGTTAACTCAACTCAGACGTGCCCGTCTCTCCTTATGTTTTCCTGTGTTGTCTATTCCTCCTGTGTTCCATGCCCCGGGTTTGCCTCTCTCTGTGTTTGTGTGTATGTGTGTGTGTGTGTGTGTGTGTGTGTGTGCATTCTGGTCATGCCGCTGTCCTGGATCCTACACACCTGCCTGCAATCATCTCATCACCTCTTAAGTATATCAAATAACCCTTCAAGGAAGAAGCTTGTCCTTATAAAAGTGAATTCCAACACTCTTGAGCCGACTTAACCCAAGGTTTGGACTGGCACGAGAACCAGCTGCTTGTTTAAGTGTCTCTAACAGCTCATTAAGCATCGCCAGTCGGGATGAGTTGCATTTTAATTAGCCCAAGTATTTCTTGAAAGCCTGAAAAATACCTTGCGGTTTCATCAGTGTAATTTCAGCTTTATTTCCAGCTTTTAGCAAGGCTTCGGCTTCAGTAATTGTTCTCTCTGAGGACAATTACACCTCTACAATAATCACTGAAGCTCAATTTATTAGCAGCACCAAAAGGTTTATGTACGCTTTAAAGTGCCAACTGTGCACCGTAATCTCAGCTGGTTTCCATTTTTCTGTCATTATGGCTTTGTGTGTAAATACAAAAGAGTGCAGAGCACGGCGAAAATCGATACCTCATGACCAAACACTATGATAGTTAATGGTCCTGTTGCTTTCCTCCAATGACGAATACAAGATGTTAAAGGCCTTATGGGAACTGGGACCATTGCACTTCTGGAGGACTTCAAGATGTTCTCAACTTTCACAACACTTCAGAGATTATTTTTGATGCGATTGTTTCCATGGAGACAACATGTTTCTGAAGCGACCCACCTCGTGGAAGTATATCCGCTGACGAGGCCTTGAATACAGCCAACTGTCCCTCTACTGCCATCCTCAATTACAGTGATGAGAAAGTAACTAATGAGCCACGTTGATTGGATTGAATCCATTTTTATATTTAGGTGTGGAGCCCTGCGGAGTATCCGATTAAGCTCTAATTGAGTAGAAATAATAAACTCTCCCCAGGTTCACAACTTTGACCGAGGGGGAGGTGCGGTAACGCTAACAGCAGCGGGTCTCCACGTTGAAAAGCTGATCACAGCATTCAGCACGACGCTGAAAAAATGTTTGGAGTAACACTTTGCACTTCTTAGGTGTACCCTGACCGGGCTCTCAGAGTCCTTGTTTTCCCAGTGCGAGTGTGCTTTGAGCGCGTCTGAAAGATGTGGTGGGAGTGAGGCCCTCAAAGGCAGAGGGTCACTTCTGTTTTATGTTCGCCCAAACCTGCTTTGTGTAGGCCTCATTGTATCCGGGAGAGGTTAGCGTCCATGTGATGGCTCACTTGTCCAGAATTTATCATGTTTCGTCATCCCTTCCTTCAATCTCCAGCCATTTGTATATGGCTGAGACACATTTTATAGACGCTCTCCTCGTCTCCTTTCACATTGTATACAGTGACGGGGATTCATGCCTGATCTTCATTTTCCGAATATGACGTTTGGCCGGTCCAGCTATGAACCCACGGTGGAATTTAGCCTTTACAACCTCATGTTTGACCTTCTCTTTTCAAAACAAATACTCTAAGTGGAGTAAGTCATCATTTGGGTCTGCATCAGCTCTACACTTGTTGTTTCAGTAAAGTGTGAGAGGAGATGGCCAGAAGAAACCGCCGCAACTGAGGCTGCAAATTTATGATCACATCGACCACAGATAAATCTGTTTAACGTGCAGGACCCATTTAGTAATAACACAAGCCAAGTGGTCTTACTTACTGTATACTGAGTATTTCTCCCACTTAAACAATTACAGTCATAAAGCTTTTCTGTGGCCACATTAAGCTTATGGTTTAACATCTTGGCAAAGTAAACTGGCTTTAGTCTGTGTCGGCGTATACACTGTTTACAATGACAATTACGTGCAGACTGTTAATGTGGCTGTAGGGCAGATGGCAGGAATACAGAAGTTTACAGTAGGAACTCATACACTTTGATATATACTGGTAGCCCCAACTTAGTTACATCATGAATTCAGTTTCATCTTCTGGTGCTCAGATGTGGAGAGTAGCTAAGTACATTTGCTGAAGTGCGGTCCTTAAATAAATAATTAAACAATTTTGAGATGTGTGAGTATTTTCATTTCATGTTATATACATATTATTAGAGAGAAATGTTGGACCGTTTTACTCCAGTACGTTTGTTTGAAATCTATAATTACTAGTTACTTTATAAATCACACAAAACATACAAAACATGATTAATGTATAATATAAATGATAATTATAATTCCTTTCCTTTTATGGTCCAAAATGTAATTGTTTAGTAATAGTTTCAGTAGTGAACTACACAAAGAAAGCAACTGCAAGTAGTAGTTAAACTACTAGTTTATTTACTATTCAACAGTATTTTTAAGTATTTAAAATTAGACTGACTGCATCTTAAAAATGCTGGCAGGTTCAATTCTGCATGAAAAGTACTTTTACTTCTGATACAAAGTACATCTGACACTACAGGTAAATGCATCTCGGTGATAATACTGCTGTTCTTTTACCTGTAAAGGCAGTTCTCCACTGCGGTATTAGTACTTCTACTTAAGTGAAGGATTAAAGTACTTCTTCCTGGAACAATCTGCAGGCCAAGCTTAAACTTGAGTGTCTTTTCTCTTTCAATGATTTTAATTACTGCTGCTCTATTAATGCAGTGATTTTCAACCAGTGTGCCGCGGCACACTAGTGTGCCGTGAGAGATCGTCAGGTGTGCCGTGGGAAATTATCTAATATCACCTAATTAACCATTGTCGGGTGTCTGTGCTGTAATAAAGTGTGGCAGATAATGTAATACTCTTCTATTTCAGTGGGTGGCAGCAGAGGGCTATAGACAATAGAGTTAGTGCTGCGCGACACGTGACAGTGACAGTTTGGGATCACAGCAAGACGAGCAAGTGACAGTGATGGAGAAGTTTTTGAGAAGGGAAAATGCAAATGCCGAACAGGGCCCTGGACAAAATTCTGACCCAGATGGAGGCCCTAGTATGAGTGGTCGACAAAAGAAAAAAGACAAGACGGTGAGCTCGAGGCAATACAGCGAAAGCTATCTTTCATTTGGATTTACTTTCACCGGGGATGCAACGGCACCGACTCCGCTGTGCTTGGTGTGTGGTGAGAAGCTATCCAATAGCGCCATGGTGCCAAGCAAGCTTAAACGCCATCTCCAAACGAAACACCCTTCCGTTCAAAACAAGCCGATGGACTGTTTTGTACGCTTACGTACAAACAATGAGAAACAGGCAACTTTTTTGAGAAAAACCACAAAGGTAAACGAGAGAGCCCTCAAAGCTAGCTACCTTGTTGCTGAACTCGTAGCTAAATCAAAAAAGTCCCACACTGTGGCAGAAACATTAATACTGCCAGCTTGTAAAGCCATTGTAAATGAGATGCTCGGCCCTGACGCGGCCAAAGAGATAGCTAAAGTGCCTCTCTCAGATAACACAATTGCCAGACGTATTGATGACATGTCTGCGGACATCGAAATTGTTGTTTTGGAAAAAATGCGCATCAGTAAGAAATTTGCCTTGCAACTTGATGAGTCGACGGATATTAGTGGACATTGTCAGCTCTTGGCCAACGTGCGTTTTGTGGATGGAGAAGCCATTAGAGAAAACTTCCTATTTTGCAAGGCACTGCCAGAAAAATCAACAGGAGAGGAAATATTTCGGGTCACGTCGGAATATCTTGACAAAAGCGGGCTTACGTGGGAAAACTGCACAGGTGTCTGCACTGATGGAGCCGCAGCCATGGTCAGGCGCATCAAAGGCTTCGTAAGTAGGGTCAAAGAAAGAAACCCAGATGTTATTGTTACGCACTGTTTTTTGCACCGTGAGGCCCTCGTTGCAAAGACCTTGCCAGCAGATCTAGCTCCTGTGTTGGATGATGTTGTGCGCATAGTGAACTTTGTGAAGACGCGACCTTTGAAATGTCGCTTATTTGCGTCTTTGTGTGAGGAAATGGGAGCGGAACATAAAGTCTTATTGCTCCACACGGAGGTCCGGTGGCTGTCGCGCGGCAAAGTGCTGGCCCGTGTGTATGAGCTGCGAGAGGAACTTAAAGTTTTTCTGACAAACGAGAGGTCCGATTACTCAAAGCTGCTTGCAAGTGATGAGTGGTGTGCAAAGCTGGCATACCTGGCTGATATATTTCATCATCTGAATGAACTGAACACACGGATGCAAGGCCGAAATGAAAACCTGCTTACAAGCACTGATAAAATGAACGGATTCCGTTTAAAGGTGCAGCTCTGGCAACAACATGTGCAGCGTGGCAACCTTGAGATGTTCCCACTCACCGAGAAACTGCATGATGGCAACACTGCTGCAATGTGCGAGGTGATTGGCACACATTTGAAAACTCTTGAGGAGAAGTTGTCATTTTATTTCTCTTCAGCATTCACAGAATGCCTTGACTGGGTTAGGGACCCATACAGCTCAGCATCCGTTCCTGGAAAGGACATGACTTTAAAGGAGCAAGAGGAACTCATTGAACTGAAACAAGATCGTGGTTTAAAGCTAAACTTTGCTGATCTTCCTTTGGACAGTTTTTGGTTATCTGTTGCCAAGGAGTTCCCCATTCTGGCCAACAAAGCTATTTTGACATTGCTCCCGTTTTCAACCACATATCTGTGTGAGCTGAGCTTCTCAAGCTTGACTGCGATAAAAACTAAAAACAGAGAGAGACTGAGAGCTGTTGAGGAAGAGCTTCGTGTGTGTCTTTCTACCATTACTGCCAGGATATCCATTTTGTGTTCATCGAAACAGGCCCAGGTTTCACACTAAGTGAGTATAAATACATTTAGAAACTATATTATTAACTATATGTATTATATGTACTGTGTTAGAGTGTCATTTTGTGTCATTTTGGTTGGTGGTGTGCCCCAGGATTTTGTAAATGTAAAAAATGTGCCGCAGCTCAAAAAAGGTTGAAAATCACTGTATTAATGTATTGTATTATTTAATGTATTTTTGTTGTGTTTATTGTTGGGTGCCGCTATTTGACCTGGTGTTGACCAGGTCTCACTTATAAAAGAAGTTTTAATCTTAATGTGACTTCCTACTTGAATTCAAGGTTATATATATTCTTCCACCGCTGTTGGTGCTACATGAAATATATGTGATGTGATGACTGTATATAAATACTCATACACACGTGATAATAGAAGCTGTACATTTTTATATTACAGTATAGAAGCAATTATAATACCAGCGCTCATATTTCAGTGAAGATTCAGATTGGTGCTAAATTCTCCATGAAGACAAATATGTACTCAGGCTGCAGTGATTCATCACCACTGATTGCGATCAGATGAAGTACTTAGAAAGTAGTATGATAACAATGTCACTGGTGTAGGAGTGCAGATTCAAAGGGCTTATCATAAGTGCCTTGTTAAAGCTTTGTGATGATTGTGTGTTGAAACATGCGTGTTCCCGATAAAACTGTCACTGCCAAAGCTTTAGTCACCTCATTAAAGGCTTAATGATGAAAATGATCGATAATAACTGAGTAAATGATTGTGTATGGAAGTGACAGAATACTGTTGAAGTGATCTTCAGGTCCTAAGTGAGAAAAATATACATAAGTCCAGAGGAGATGATATGACATTCTTCTCTTATACCAGTTGACAGCGTAATTCTTCATCATCGGCCAAATATAATATAATTCTGCATTGTAAGAAATCAACCATCAAGTAAGCGTGGGTGTTCCCATGTCGGATTCTGCATCACTGCATAAGTAGACTTGAACTGTGGCCTCCACCACCTGTTTATTAATGGACACTACTGAGGTGTAAGGCTGAGAATACAACATATTTGTCTGTTAATACATAATATTATTTACAATTAATTATTATTTATCTGTGGTTGTGAAAAACCAAAACATGAGAACTAGCTAAGAGCTTAACAAGCCAACTTTCAATTCTTGTAAGTTTCAGCTTTCACATTGGAAGTTTGTTGGTTGCATGTCACCAGCGATTGTCTTTCATCTATTATAAAAATGACAAAAAAACAAAACCCTGAAAAGTCACCAAATGTATTACATGCATAGAGGAAGAACAGAGGCCCTGAGAAGCAATGAGAAACAAAATCCTGGTGATCCATTTTATAAGTCTGATCTAGAAAAACTAAATCTCTCCTGTGTTTATGACTTAAGAACAGTTAAAGGTTTTGCCAGGATAATATTTAGTTAGATCCTTTTTTTTTTTTTTCATCTGCGAATCAGGTGAACATTTTTTTTTTTGCCAGTTATTTATTTCCATCTATGAAAACAGGTGAATATGTTCTGCTTTCTATTTAGAACATGGAGTAGTGATGCACTTAAGCCTTTTGTAGCCGAAATGAGTGTCAAAACAACAAATACAGAAAAATGATCCTGACCAAAAACAAAAAAAAATGGAAAAAAATAAAAATAACAAACTTATTCATTCATAAACACAGGAGAGAAAATAATTTAGATCAGACTTAGAAAATAGATAACCAGAATTGTTCTTGTCACTTGCCACATAAATCATTATTAACATTCAACTTAACTGCATAAGTATGAAACAATTAAGAAAATGTGGTGAACATATACATTTGGAATTAGACTAATTAAATTAAATGAACATAACGAATCCTCTGTGTGGACGGATTTGAAAGAGCCCCCCTCAGTGTTTCAGTCGTCAGCAGTGAAGGAGCTCCATCACAGCAGCGCAGCACAGATGGTGGCGCGCCTCCGGTGTGTCTGATCTCTGGGGAAGAGAACCTAATACCTCCCTCCCCTCTCTCCACGCTTGGACGAGTGTGCTCATTGTACCATGAGTGTATGTGATTACACTGTTTGGGTTGGCAGCCCGGACCGAAACTGTCCCCGTCTTGAAGAGCAGCCTGCCGGACTGCGAGGGAAAAGACAAACGGCACAGAGGAACTATTTGAAAAATCCCCTGTTTAGGTTGAAGGAGCAGTGCATTGTTTACTCTGGTACAATGGAAGCATAATTCACGACAATCACTTTTGTGCTGAGGCGTTTCAGTAGTGTTGTCATGTGTTGCTTATGTTTTTGATGAGGTCATGTCTGTAAATGGGGGTCAATGACAATATTTGTGTATGAGGTGTTTAGGCCAAACTCTTAAAGCAACACACTGGTGGTTTTTGCATGTTTAAGCCCATTTATTACAAATTGTGTATATTTAATACTACTGTTGGCCATTTCTCAAAGCAGACCAATAGTCTCAAGGCAGCTGATGACTTCCATTCATTTCAGTAACAGTTAACTCTCAGAGATATGAAAACCTTGAGATACGATCTATTGTCATGAAGAACGTTATGTTGTCTATATTTAGCATTTTTCAAAATGGTATATTTGTTTGTAATGAATGCACTTGAACCCTTGTTTCAACAACCTTTTTTTTTTTCTTCTTTTTGTTTTACAGTCTAACAGTAATCTTTTCATTTCAATAAACAGCCAAAATCACATTATCTTATTTTACAACTTATGACATTACATTAAAACATATTTTGTAATGCTTGTGGAAGCTGACTCTCAGGTCTCAGATGTCCCACTTTGCAAAATATGGCAAGTAGGGATGAAATCATGTTGTCTATTATATGCGTGTCAGTGCAGTGTTTTTATTTAAAAACAGAACATGCAGCTACACATTCTTCTCTTCATTTTGACATTTAAATGAACCTATTAGAATAAATCCTGTTTATATAAAGTCCTTTCCTTTTGATTGATTAATGCATTTTGGGAAACAGTGTGTTGCCAGATGAATGATCGTAGCCTAAAGCCAAGATACATTGTCTCTCCAGGGATGAGGCCTCAACAAAATTCCCAAATTTCCAAAACTTAATATGAACGATGAGGTTGGATGCGGTTGATGCTTCAGCAGCCTCTTTCCCGTGTCCATCCTGTGAAAACAAATTGAGGATGGGGGAGCGGCATTCCTCTAACCATCTCCATACAATGTGCATGTATTTTTGGGCGCAGCTCCTGTGTCCCACACATGCATGATTCCCTTGGAGCACATGGTGACATCTTTTTCCCAGAGAGCTATGTATACATGTGTCCTGGGTCATCTTTATTTGTTATGTATGCACTCCTTGATCAAGTATGTGGTTCCCAGAGACATGGCAACATGGTGAGAAAACCAACAGAGGCAAAGTAGTGTTTGCCAACGGCAACATAAATCAGTGGGATTTAGCATGTGACATCAAGAATTAGCCAGTTACTTTACTCATAGATTAGAAACGTTTGGCATATTGAGCCTGTAATATGCCAAAGTCAGGAGTTACTGTTTTGCTTACACAATCAGAATCAGGTCTTTAACTGTGTAAAAACATATTTTATATAATAGCATGCATTCTTGGCTTAGATATCGACTGTGGTTCCAAAAAAACATGTCATATTGAGGCACGTTGATTTGATATTCATCAGATGTTTGGTCGCTGTGCATCCTCTCCAGAGGACGGTGGTGGAAAGTCTCCCAGAGTGCAATAAGATCTGGATCCACTCTAACATAATCTTCTGTCACAAATTGTGTCAGATGCAGTAGCTCCATGTTCTCTGGAGCAAACCATTAAGTGATAGTGATAAGTCCACAATTTATGCATGTATTGCATTAGTTTTATTTTTTTTAACAAAGTAAAATGTCATTAAAGCATCACTTAGTTAACAAAATAATATGTTCCGACTAGTTAGGTTTTTTTTCTTCATTAATATCAAGATCTGGTGCCGGCTCAATAAGAACAAAGGTAAACGGAATACTTATTTATTTATGGACAAATTAAATACATTTAAAAACTCGAGTTTAAATAGCCAAGTCAGACAATGTTATGGTTCACCAATAGACAGATCCAGTGACTTAGAAATGTGTGTAAACTGTGTATTTTTAGACACACTCGGGATCACAATGTCAGTTGCACGATTAGTTCGTCCACCACTTTGGTCCAGACTGAAATAGCTCAATAATTGTTGGATGGATTTCCATGAAATGTGGTACATACATTCATGTTGCCCTGAGGATGAATCTTAATAACTTTGGTGATCCCCTGACTTACCTCTAGCCGCAATATGAGGTTAACATTTGTGTTTTGGGGTAACATTTCTTGACAACTTTTGCATTGATTGCCATGGAATTTGGTGCAGACGTTCACGCGCCCCTCAGGATGAATTGTAATGAGTTTGGTGGTCCGTTAACTTTTCAACAAGTGCCATCATTAGGTTCAACTTTTATTTTGTCCAATACTTTGGTTTACAGCTAAATACCTGCACAACTAATGATATTCACATCAGCCTCAGCAGAGGGCTAATTAGCAAATGTTACCATTGCCAACACGCTAAACTAAGATGGTGATGATGAACGTTATGTGTTAGCATTTATCTCAAAGCACCATTGAGCCAAAGTACAGCTTCACAGAGGAAGCATGGCTGAAGACTCTTAGTCTTGTTAAAATTGAAAGGTCACTTTGAGTTCCATCTGACATATTGTTTTCGTACTATTGCATACTGTTACAGTTATAAAGTCTGATAAAAACAAGCAGTGCTTATATTTAGTTTAAAATAAAAGATGAGGTGAAGCTCCCTTCAGTGCTGAGAAAAGCCATCCTACTAGTTACATGATGGATCCTGTCTCCATCATTTTTGGTACTGCTGCCAAAATCGGTTTTGCTGGCTGGATAACAGAGGACATCATTTTATGAGCACTCAAAAATAGACATTTAGTCCTTCTTTAACCATCTGTAAGATAACTGAACCGTTTAAACAGAAGAACTGACTGACCCACATAAACAATATGTGGACTGTATATGTGACAGACTGACCACATTAAAATAAAGGATTTCAGGTTAATGGTCAGGATAGATTCGACATTTTCTCCGTTGCTTGGTTGACAGATCAATGCATCATTTCCAACTTGGATGTCTGAGTCAGTCACTGGGTCAGCAATAAGTTTTCCTAGCTGTATTGAAATTCTTGGGTATTGAATTCGGTCTTTTGGTAAAAAAAACAGATGTGAAGTTCCAGTACGAAAATCCTTTGTAGAAAACTAAAAAGCAAACTGACATGCAGTTGGCAAGTCCAGACATTGATTCCCTTTAGAAAGGAGATTTGAACACTTTTTTTGTTCATGGATGTCATGATAAATGGGCAAAATACCAAAAATACTCATGAAAAGGTTATATCAGCTAAGATAGGGATAAGTCACAGATTGATTTGTTTGTTAAAATGAATATATATATATATATATATATACACCGAACTAAATGTAAAGAGTTTTTTTTGTTGATTTATTGAGTTTGTTAACCAGCATTAGCCTTAAAGGCCATCCTGCTGCTATGTGTCATCATTTAGTGGCAGGTTTCCCTCTGCAGTGATGATTGATGGAGTATATAGAAATAGCTTTCATATGAGTAAGATACTGCTCGGGGAAGAACAATGACAGCATTGTATGGAACACATCTGAGTAAAATATGGTTTCAGCCGGCCTGCTCATTATTCACGGCCGGTCATTTATCAACAAGGGGGGCAACAGTCAGGGGAGGAAAATGAATTTTTGATCCTAAAAACAAATCAATCACTCTGACTATTTACTGTAACAAGTCGATCATTTGCATGTGCATTTGAATTTCAAAATCTTGCATGCTTGTTATCTGACAAGAAGCAGTTTTGTGACAAAGCGGATGAGTGTGTGTAAAGGGTATCTGAGCAGGAGTGCATCCTCCCTCCACGATACAGCGCATTCACAAACCTTTTAATTCCTCTGTGCCATTACCGTAATTTCCGGACTATAAGCCGCTACTTTTTCCCCACACTTTGAACCTCGCGGTTTATACAATGACGCGGCTAATTTATGGATTTTTCCCGCTTTCACAAGCTTCATGTCGCCAAAAAACTGAGCACCGTCGCATAATGTGACGTAAATCGAGCGCGCTCAAACTTCCCATTCATTACGGTAATTAACTTTTTTACGAAATTTCTCGGTGTTTCATTCAGTGTACCAAATGAACCTCTAAAAACATTATGCCAACCTTCAATTGCATTATTAGTTCTTGGAATGTCTTCAGCAGTGGACATTATGAACAGCGGACATTTTAAACAGCGGACATTATGAACAGCGGACATTATGAACAGCGGACATTATGAACAGCGGACATTTTAAACAGCGGACATTATGAATGGTCACGATTCTGATTACGGTCATTTTGTCACCCTCATCATGGCAAAGACACGGAGAAAGGCATATGATGCAGCTTTCAAGTTGAAGGCGTTTAAAAGCCTATTTATTTTTGTTCCAAGCCGTGTTTCGTTAAAGCCTGTGTAAAGTTAATTTGCTTCAATGTACCGGTAGGCACCTGCAGCTTATAGACATGTGCGGCTTATTTATGTACAAAATACATATTTTTTAAAAATTCAGTGGGTGCGGCTTATATTCAGATGCGCTGAATAGTCCAGAAATTACGGTAAATCTGATTGTAATAGCTTCTTTTGAACCTTTAGCCCTGACGGTCATTGCACTACATTGTATAAGGCATCATGGAAACAATTTGATTGAATACATCATTTTATCGAGGTGTCTTTCCCCTAATCACTACAGTCTTTAGACAGTAGACAGTAAACTGAACCCGGCGTGTCTGGCCTGCTGTTTGCAGTGCCATGGTAGAGTGAGGAGCCAGGAATGTTGTTGTTGATTCTCCCTGGAGCCGTCTGTCGCTCTGCAGAAAAGCTAAAATGGCCACGAGCCGGCAGCATCGATCATTGAGTGACAAAAAAAGTGAACTTTTCATTTCCCCACCGTGATGCCTTTTACCAACAGACTGTCATCTACTTTCTCTATTTGTTTGTGTCACAAATGTTTTTATACTGTACTCATAACCTAAAAAACTGAAATAGACAATCACACATCACATTAAAATTGAAACAAAGCCAAAATAGTTTGTTTTTCATTGATGTCCATCTTTGTAAGTTACAGGAGCCCCGAAATCCACAATTGGTCAATGGGTTGGAGCCTGAATCGAGCTTAGGTAGGTCAAGTGGCATTGACCTCCTCTGAGTGTTGAAAAGTGACAGACATGTCTATCTATTTAAACACAGTGAATTGACACTGATCTAGTTTGTATTCCCACAGAGAAGCTGGGGCACATGTCATGGTGTAAGATTTGCTAATTATCCACATTAATATGTTCACGCGGCTACTTTTTATTTGAATTCCCTTCGCTTCCTCTTCGGTCACGAAATGCGTTCTAGAAAATGTGAGATTTCACTAAATGAAAGTAGAAGTAGGCCGCTTGTGCTATACATTCAACATTACATACTACTGACATTTTAAAAGTACAATGGGGAATTTCCCCTTAATGTCAGACTCAACAAAGGTGGTCTGGATTGCAGTCCTGCCACAATGTCACCAAACACAGTTTGACATTACGCTGAACCATCACAATGAGGTGAGAGGGCGAGGATAAGTGTTCCTGTAATGCATTGCTAATGTATAATCCTGAACATGGCGCACACTGACATACCACACGTTATTCTTTACATTAATAATCATAAAAAAGCACACAAATCCTTTTAAGCACCATGATACATCTGTTATAGTACACTTTTATAGTAAGTGAAAGTCATTTTATTAAGCTAATACTTGCATTCATATGCAGCACAAAGCTATATTGCACTATTTTGTTTGGGCAGATTTATAAGGTCTTGTGTATTTTGTGTGCATAAAGGCACATACGGATACACGACTTGTATGACTGCAGGCACCTTTAAAAGAGGCAAGTGATATTGTGAAACGACTATATTACGCAAGATATGGAAGAGTGTGACACGTACAGCCAGTACTGCTTCTCTCTAGTCTGAAAATATATCGTCATTTATCTCAATCTGTGGGGCCAAATTTTATTTAACTTCACCTTTTCTTCCTTAGACATTAAACAGGTTGCTGAAAGGTCAACAGTGAAATTCAACTAACGACACATTACCTCACAAAGTGCACCAGCCATTTATCTTTCTTCATATTCATGATAAATGGCTCGTTAATCTAAATACAATCTACACTAATGTTATTTAGATCTTTTCTTCATCACTGTACATTTTCCAGTGCTGCTTTTCAAAAGGTTCCTTATCTCATCTGGCAGCACTGAAACGGATAACCTCGTTTGACTTGATGGATTGCAGATAGTAGCTTTCACCTCCAGAGGGTTAATACAGCAATATTAGAGGTAGATGATCAAAGACCGGCTTGATAAATCTGCTGCTGTCAAATGAAATAAATGTGTCCTGTAGAGGAGAGGATGAATTGCAAGAAGTGTAATGCCAAAAGTTACAAGAGGAAAAGTTATGAAAAAGTAAAGTAAAGAGGGAAATATCTCCGTCCTTTGTCACACATGCCATTTCTCCTTTTCTGCTTTTGCAATATACAAAGATTCAATAAACTCCAAATAAGATGAGCATATCAAAGTAGTTAATTATTTCCCTGATGTTGTTTTTTACTCCTCTTTACTCCTGCGATCGTCTCTTTGACCTCAGTTTCCCTCTGCAGCCACTCCAGTTCAGACTTCTTCTGGCCAACAGCAGCTTTGGGAGAAGGAGTTTGTTTTGAAGAAATTGTTTAACTAAGACTCCCCAGTCTGCTTTGTCACACATACCAAGATAAGTCGATGTCTGATGGGCTTTGTTCAGATAACAGAATTCACTGGGCCCCCACAGGGTCTTCACACACATGCTTGTATGATTGTGTGCCATGTGCAAGTACAAGCACACGTGCACATATTTAACACAGTACTGGAGTGTTGTTTTCATTGAAATGAAGGTTTGTCTAGATATGAAACCTTTTACTGAGTGCGTGCATGCGTGCGTGTGTGTTTGTTGCATGGATGATCCGCAAAAAGACCAACCACTTTGTTTGTTGAGAAACTCATTAAACTGTCACCTCTTTTGCCAATGTCAATTGAATGAATGAATGTAGCATATTTTTCCCATTCATGACTTTTATTGATTTATTTTTGAGTGCATTTAAAAACAACTTGAATATTAAAGGATAATAATAGCGATACATATGACATCATTTAAGAGCCATTGTAGGTTAAAAAAAAACATTACGGAGCTATGGGAGGGGGGTAATCTGAGAAAAAAGTCTGAATTTACGAGAATAAAGTAGTCAGTTTACGAGATTTTTAATTTTTTTTATATTCTCTGTGATTAAAGTGGTACATTTACGAGAAAAAACTCACAAATTTAGGAGAAAAAATGCAAAGGAAAAGATGCAAGGATATCGGCATGTTCCATACTGTTGCTCCTCCTGAGTAACGTGTGCGTGTGACATTGAGGATGATCTGACCTTGCAAAGTGAAGCTATGTGGGTCTTTCTTTCTCAAAAAAAATTGTTTTTCTTGTAAATGTACCACTTTAATTTTAGTTTTTTCTCTGAATATTTTGCCGTAATTCTCACCGTAATTATACATTTTTTTTATCCTAGAATGGTCCTAATACGTCGCCATAGATACAACGATGGTAGCAGCAACTTTCTTTTTTAAATTTAATTTTTTATAAAATCTTTACACTGGCTTTTCATCAAACATTTAAAATGTATATCAATTTAGCAACTGACTAAATTCACCCAACATTTGTGATCATCAGTCACATTATCACCTTTAACCTAACGTCTGTTAAACTGACAGGATATTTATATTGTAATGTTGTTTTAGAGGCTGAAGTGAAGCAATGTTGCCATCCTTTTTTTCTCTCTTCTCTGTAGTTGAGAGGCAGAGAGAGACAGTAGGTGGTCCGAGTTCATGGGAAGGTTTTCTGTTTTACTCGTTTTAAATGTGGCCCAATTAAAGCGAGGGGCATGATGTGATGAGGGACAAAACACCGAATAAAAAAATATGCACGTAAACTCTGATATGCAGGAGCTCATATACACAACACACAAGGTAACGTTTCATTTTTTGTTATTTTAAATAAAGACATTGTGTGGGATTTTTGAAAATATGCACGTATGTGTGTCAAATCATAAGATATGATTCATTTTGCACATCCAGTATGTGTAGCCAAGCTTAAATCAAAGGCTGGAATTATGTGGAAGCAGCTAGCCTGTACGTGCTTACAGAGCTGCTGTGTGTGGAAGACATAACTCAACGACCAACAGCTGGGCGCTGTGACTTCACGCTGTAATTCTACAATAAACAAAAGCCAGGAGACTTTTTGTATTCGTGGCTATCTTGGTCTACAGCTGAATGAGACAGTTCCTGGGTTGCTGGGAGGTGTGTTTCTCTTCAGACAGTGTTACTTGCATTACTTGTGTTGCCTGCAGTCTTCAAGCTAACACACCTCAGTCATATCTTTGTACTGAATATGACATTTTTATTCACTTTTTCTTCTCACAATGATGAAGTGTGCTTTGAAAACCTAGCTTAGACATTTACTTTCTTCACCGGCGAGTCGCTAACTTTGACTGATGTTTGTTAGCATACAGTGTGTTTACCAAACCTTGTTGGGCACTTGGATTTAATATGAAAGACGTGTACACTAAATGTGCGTAACACTAAAACAAAGGAAGATACTTCTCTGTGATTTTAGGAGTGATGCCTTTCATATTACACTGGCTCGTTCCAGCCAATGGGAAAGCCCCGCGGTACACACAGGTGTTTCCACTTATGGGCCTGACCACAACTCTGACACCTTACATCGTTATCATCCCATTGGAGCATTGAGTGGGGTCACCTAATGCAATTTCCAGCATAGCTCCGCCCCAGCTGGAGCACATATCTAATTAGCCAGAATGATTGAAAACACCTGTGCGTGTGGCTTTACAGTAGCATCATAAATACTGATTAATGCAAGTCAAAGGCCGTTGAGAAAGAGCTAAAACCTGCTGCACACCCCAATGTAAGCATCCTTTTCTTTATTATCTAGAGATATGATAGAAAAATACTATTTCACATCCGGCAACAGATCTTTGCTTGTTCTCCTGCTCATACTGGCACGAGTTAATCCCAGCCTGAGGCGCTAACGTCTTCAGCCATACAGGCTCGGGAGCGGTGAATCCCTGAATTGAAATGGAGATATTTCAGAGCCCCTTAAATGATTTTGTTAGACATTAGGAGATTACATATGAGCTATACTGGTTAGGATAAAAGCTTGTTTTTATAAAATTGAAAATAAATAGAGGAGACTAAATCTCTGCTGTGATTCTTTAGGGAGAACGTAAAGCTGACAGACTATATTAATGTTGTTTGTTACAGCAGTACAGGACACTCTTGTACACACACACACACACACAGACACACACACACACACACACACACACACACACACACACACAGTTATGTGTTTCTTCTAGGTATTCATCTGTATACGCCTCAGTGTTCCTCGTTTCCCTGTCCACTACCGTGTTTGTTTGACACAATTTGTAAATAAACTGAATCTGATTCGGCTCAGAGCTCATTTCCTGTGTAGTACAGTATGGAGTCTGGGGTCCGACAGGGTCAAGGAAGTATCACATTAGCATGTCTTAATGGCAAACTCATCATGTACGGGTCTCTTTTCTCGATACAACTTGGTAAAGTTTCACAGCCGTCTGAGGGCCACGACATCCTGCGCTCGATTCTAATTTGACAGAAGCGATGACAGCAGGAATCTTTAAATCGCATATATGGTATGGCTTTTCACGGCTCCGCTACGTCTCCTGCCTCTGAAACTGCAAATCCAACACAGCTCATTCTCTATTCTCCTCACTGCCAAAATAGATTTTAACTTCATGCCAAGAGAACAGATCTTTCTAACATCCGCCATGGAAAGTAATTTTGTCTGAAATTCAGCCTTTAAGACTTTTCACAGAAGGCTATTCTTGTAGTTTTCTTTGTTTCAGGGATTTTCAATAAATGAGCTTCAGTGTCTTGACACCAGTACACTTGTGCAACAGACTGTTATTACCTTTTAATATGTTTTAATTGTTTGATATATGTACCCCAGGACCCCCTGTTGAACAGTGTTCATACTGACTCGATTACCCTGGTGAAATATCTTAAATTGAATTAAAATTAAATGAATACCCAGCTTTCCACTATTCAAATTGTTTAAATGAGATTAATTTCCCCTTTGAGTTAATTCCCATAATTGACTTTCGTTTAGGGTTGCAATTTTCAATTATTGTCACTATTGATTATATCAATCTTCTCAAGGTTCTTTTCTCAATTAATAAATTCATCTATAAAATGTCTGAAATAGTAAAACAAAATTCTTGTCTCAATTTCCTGAAGGTTACAATTATATAAAGCACAGAACAGCAGAAAGTCCTTACAATTGCGAAACTAATGAATGTTTGGCATTTTTTGATACAAAAAAAATTACTCAAATGATTAATGAAACAACTACTATTTAAATAAATTAAATTTAGTTTTAGCTGTACTTAGCGATGTGTGATGTCCAAAGGATACCAATCATACAAATCCCTTTTCTCCTATACTTATGTACATACGTACGTGAAGACATTTTTCAAATTAGGACCTACTTTTCAATCCATACTCAAATCATGCAATTTTAGTAATATGGGTCCTCATAATAATAATCTTGCCTTTTCCTCTGATGTATATATTTCCCATCACTTCTACTGTATATAATATACCTCCATCACTCTTTCCCCATGTACAGAAGTCACTCATTCTCTGCTTCATGATCGAAATCAAAATGAGAGAGGCAAAAACTCAGCCAGCATACGGGGCCCAGCCTTTCTGTAGTAAAATGTTCCTCCAGAAGTTTAACTGACAAGTGCAATAAATCAAGGCGGGACCTTCCCGCTGAACCACGTCAGAACAAATGGATCACGCCAGAATGCTAATTCCCCACCAGCCTCTGTATAAACACAGAGATGGGGGAGGCAGAGGAGCAGAGGGTGAGGAGGGGTGAGGAGGGGTGAGGCAGGGCGATGAAGGATGGTCAGGAATTCACTGGCCAGGCAGAGAGAGTGGGGAGGGTTTGGGGAAGATTATAGGAGAGATGATTGATTGAGTTGACTTAATTTTATGACTAAAAAAAAATAACCTCTCAGTGGATCCACTCTGTAAGTGTAGTCATATGGTCAACCAGGGCTTATGGTACCGTTACATAAAGCCAAAAATGTAATTCAATTTGGGGCAATACATTATTTGTAGGAGCAGCAGATGCCATTTTTTTTAAAAAAAAGAAGAACTCACATTTTAGAGCAAACAGAAGATAACACAGAAGCCTAAGCATGAGAAAGAAAGGGGAAGTAGGTGAGGAAATAAGTGAAGGAAATAATGACTTTTCATGAGGATGTTGGGTCCACGCCAGCGTGTCTAACAACCACAAGTCATTAAGCAAGACATGAAATCTCACCTGCTTAGTCACTGTAAACTGCTGTGGGTAAAACGTACCTAAAAGCTAAGTGTAAAACACAAAATGCTGATTCTGCCTGATAACGGAGAGACTTAGTAAAAGTTATGAGGTAGTATATTAACAGTCTGTGGCACTGATAAGTGAGGTGCTGGTTGTGGATAAACTGTGAAAGTAAGAGCATGCATTAACACTGACATTGAATATTTTGTTCAGTGTGTTTCCTGAAGCTGACACCCTTACAGATACACTTCTTATTTAACCTGGCAGCACATCAAGGAGGTTTATATTATATAAACGGTATAAATACGTTCCCTCCTCAATACTCAATTGATGAATGCACCCTGCATTCACAGCTGCCAGATGTGGCTATAATTGTTCGAGGTTGCATACTAACATAATATACCATGTCCCACTCAAGTGAAATGAAGCTTCAGGAATGTATTTGTACTGTTTTAAATCTATTCTCACTGGAGGTGAGCCAATGTAGCTGTCAGTGTTTCTAAACTGGTTATTTGGTTGGAATATAATACATTGTAATTATCAGTTAGGGTTTAGTTTCCCATTTTAAGTATTCACTTTGAAGGTTTTTATATTCCCTATTATGGTATAATTATTGGTGTTATTTTATCAACGTTACATTGTTTAATCTTATTTGTATTTGTATTGATTCATTTCCAGTCTCTTCATACTGTTAAAGTAGTACCTCATATAGTCTTAAATGTTTCGTAACCCTAAAGTTTTATGTTATATTTGGTTCCCCTGTCTTGGCCAGGACACAGGAGACTATTTTAATCGGAAATTAATTCGATGAAGTGCGCAAAGCAAAACCAGATGACTTTAATCTCTTTTTGTTGACGGACCATTTACATATAATGAGGAGTTTTCCAAAACAAATTCTCAGTTCATTAAGTGAACTGAGAACTTTGGTCAAAGAAGAACCAAGCACAAGCAGATAATTCTCAGGATTATAGTCATTTCCCCAGCTTGATCCAGTTCCTATAACCTGCAGAAATAAAACATTTTAAAATGATATCACTTTCACATGATCAACTCCAGTGTGCATGCTTAAAAATGAACATGTAATACTTAAATCTCTCTGAATAACAGCATCAAACCACAAACATCTACATGGTAGTCTCTGTTAGTACAGGGGTATTATTAGTAAGGAAATGTCATTAACCCTATGATATACTACAATAATGATTCAAATTACTCTTGGATAGTACACACCTTCAATAAAAGTAAAACGAAAAGAAAAAAACAACAGAACGAGTAAACGTTATGACCCCACTACTGATTATCCATCCTGATAAATTTAGCAATTTCCTCTGCAGTGTTAGTTTTTCTCAGTTTCTCCCAAAACTAAAATATTGAGTTGGAAAATTCCCGATCTTGTTCCCATGACAGCTGCCACAGACAGAGTTGGTTTATGCATACTGGTCTGCTCAAATAAACCATACCACCTGAATGCCACCCACATGCCCCTTAAATCAAAACAGCTTAACTCTGCAGAGAGCCAGGATGGATGTGAAAATGAAACAGGAGTTAAAGAAGTTTAGGACGCTAATAAACATATTTCAGCCTCTGTGTCACAGCTTATTTCCTAATCAGTCAATCTCTGTGTGTCTTTGTTTTTCTTTACTGCATGCTGACTTGGAATATAAAGGCCATCGCTGTCTCTCAAGATCAAGCTGCCGCAGAGCTGTCCTTTACTGAGGTATGAGCCCGGACTGAACATGCAGGCAAGGTCTGACACCTAGTGGAGGATTGTTAAACATAAAAGACACAAGCAAAAAAACAAAAAAAATAGTTATAGACGTCATATTCTCGTGAACTAATACGGGTAATGTGTGAAAAGTGAAGACAGCTTGAGAATTGATTTATTGTTCAGTTGTTCCAGTAATGGGCATCAAAGCTAAGTGGCATGGATGAGAGCTGGTTAATATCACTATTTCTCTCAAATTGAACTAAACTGAGGTGCAAATAATTTCCTTTGTGTATCATCCTATGAAGCAACTCCACCCAAGAACAGGTTGACACAAGGGTCACTCGCAAAAAGGTTAAGTTCTCTCCAAGTTCATTCTATAGAGCAGCTTGTCTTGTCAAACAGGGAAACAAAACCCTGCTTTAATTAGATGCTCAACTAATTGCATAATTTCTCTCATGGTGCTGCAGGGTGAAGTGAGGCATAAGGAGAAAAGAGAATGCTGTCTTTGTTGCCTTTTTGCTGGCTTTGGCTCTCGCGTCGGACCGAGGACGGCCTGATTTCCTCTTCCCCTGTGCATAAAACACACAAAACCATCAGCGACGTAAGTAAAGACAGGTGTAGAAGTACGGCAGGTCTAGGTCTCATCAGTGTAGATTTAGTGAAAAGTATCATTGAAAATTAGTTTGAAGTTGTTATTCTGCAGAAGGTACTCTGGGCTTTTTATGATTTATTGACTTCTTATGAGATTTGATATGATGCCTAAGAAGTTAATCGACAGAAAATGTATACTTTAATAATTGCTTAATTCATCTCCATCTCAAACACAACAACTTTTCTCTCTTTTCTGTCATTGTAAATGGAATATCTTTTTAATTTTGACA
Source organism: Bovichtus variegatus (assembly GCA_943593645.1). Classification (NCBI taxonomy): domain Eukaryota; kingdom Metazoa; phylum Chordata; class Actinopteri; order Perciformes; family Bovichtidae; genus Bovichtus; species Bovichtus variegatus. The sequence continues at coordinate 10,332,770 of CALSCE010003134.1, forward strand.
CTTGGTTGTACCAAATGAACAATTTCTAGATGTAAAATTGGACTTTTGGAACTTGTGATGGATCTTTTTAAAATTTTTTTTTTTTTTTTCTGACATTTTGTAGACTAAACTATTAATCAAAATAATTATTGTCTGATATGATGATAGTGAAAACAGTCGCTAGTTGAAGCCCTAATGCGATACAGATGTTTTTGACACAAACATTTGAATAATGATCATGAGTACGGATGGCAGGAAGGTCTTCTGTTCTTTCTTTTATCTGGATGCATCAGAGGATTTACAAAAAGCTGAAAACTCATGAGAGCACCATATTCAGAGTTAACTGTAATTGAGTTCCTCTTTGCTTCCTCTCATACATTTTCAATGGTGGTCTTTCTAGTTTTGGGTCACCACTCAGAGCTTATTACAAACAGTATAAAAGGCCCAAAATCTCCCCCCCTTGGTGTCCCCCCAAAAGGCTGAGCAGAATAATGAGCAGTAAACAAGGGGAGTGGAGGGGAGGGAGAAGATGGGGTGTCCAAGTTGAACTGAGGGGGTGACAAAAGAGGGGGTGTCTCCACAGCGACTGAGTCGAGCTGTTTAAGTCACATGGCCCGGGTTTCTATTGAAACCAGTGAGACGAGGCTTGAAGCTCAGCCTTTAGTCCATGTTTTGGAAGCCAATGGCTGCAACATGAGTGGAGCCCAACAGGACGGAGAAATGACGGCAGACAGCCTCCATCTGAACGGGACGGCAGCTTTGGGACTGCATGACCAGGAGATGAACACAGCTCTGTCTGGTGTGTTGTAATCTTTTATATCAGTTCAATTCAATTCCACAGCCATGGACTTTAACTGAATGAATGATGTTTAGGTGTTTCTTCTAAGAGAAAATCCTGTGCTTCTTTCCTTCTACCCAGAGTTCAAAGTGTTTAACATTGTCATCATTGCCCTGGCCTTATGTATCCTCACTGTCACCGGCCTGTACTGCATCACTGTCTGCTACAACCGCACCAGGTGAGGATCAGATATGCTTTGATACTTTCAAATATGTCTCACCCTAATTAGAATCCATGGGAGTTTCTTACACTAAGGACTGTTACATCATATCCTGTGTACTAATCCATCCATCCATCTTCAACCACTTATCCGGGGTCGGGTCGCGGGGGCA
>CALSCE010003134.1:10347194-10361956 GCA_943593645.1 Bovichtus variegatus
AAAAAAAAAAAAAAAAAAGATACCAAGGTACACTGCTTTATAAAATGAAAATGAAAAAGCCTTTAATAAAAGGGACTTAGCTCCTGTATGCGTTTCAATACACCGTCCTCTTTTGAAGGAACCTCTATCTTTTTTGGTCTCATGATATGTTTTGGGATTCAAAGAGCACCTTTTCTCATCCCTACTCGTCATATTGTGTGGCTGTGGCAGAAGCCCCTGTCTTCACTCTATTGGCGCCGGGGGCAGCCTTTTGCATTGTATCTTGACGGCCAAGGTTCACGTGTGACTCATAACGTCCCGCGGCATAATATCGTGAAAAATCTCTTGGTTAGGTTTAATAAAAAGATCAGGGTTTGGGTTGAAAGAAGCTACGGACGTGATGTGGTGTGACTCAGTGATGTACATGACGTTATGTCATGCGTCACATGACATAACGTCGTCAGTTAAAATTACTCTTGGTTTCACACGAATGCAGGTTTCCTGGGTGGTTTATTTGAACAACAACATTCAGCAATAATAACTTTGACGCAGTTCATATTAAAATTGCCTAATCTCATCGCAGGAACTTCTCTGAAGAAGTGTGTAACCAACTACTTAGATTTAATTGCAGCAGGAGTGTCCTAATGTCTGGTGGTGTCAGTCGAGAATTTGAATCGCAGGGTTAATGGCTAAAGTGTTTGATTTTGATCATTTTGATAAAAAAAGAGGAAGAGGATTGAATATTCACTCACTCACTTCCTCAGATTAACGTTCCTTGTGTTTCTATTGTTGTTGTTGTTGTTGTTGAAAGCTTATATGATTACCCTTTTATTGCAAATTGTAGGGGAAGGGTTTCTGCCTTACCAGATACCATGAAGTTGACTTGGTTGCACTTTCCTTCAGCTACAGGTATGGGATAGCCGGGCAGGATGGTGATTCTCGCCATCTCCAACTGCAGGACATCTCCAACCCTCTTACGGAAGTCATATCTGGGGAAAAAGATATGAAATATCAACTTTGTAGTCACATAAGGAATATAATAATTGGAGATACTTGGAAATACATTGTATTCAGTGTATCTCCTCTAATCAAATTCAGATATGATCCAACAGCAGTATGCAATGAACTTCAGGGACTGTAATTATCAGTAACACTTTATAAAACATGTTCAACACATGCTTAAGTAATGTGTCAGTTTTGATGATTTAATGCATAAATGAAAGGCGGATTTATCATGAATTCCTGTGTCTCACGGTTTAGAACTGGTCAAGTCACTGCGAGTTTATGTGGACAGTTAATACGTCATGGATCGTCCGTTAATGGGTGTTAACTCGTGCAAAATTAGATGACTAAAGTGCATTTCAGACCCATGCATTTCAATTTAACTTTATTTGAGACACATAGGTCTTTTTTATTCATTTTGCTGGTCAGATGCTTGATTTTGCTTGAATGACCCCTCAGTCAACATGTTTTACATTTAATGTTCTGTCATAAGCCTATTAGGAATTCACCAATTTAAGTTACATGGTGTTACACTGAAAACCATTTTATTCTGAAGGCACTGAAATTGCATTGTACAAAATAAGCAAGAAAATGCTACCCTGCTACGTTTTTCCTACTTGTTTATCTACTGTATCTATATGTGAGAGATTTAAGATAACATTCTGGCGAAAAGTTGTTAGCCAACCGAGCGGATTGTATTGCACTCACCTGCTGAAGTTAGTCAATTTGGGAAAGGTCTGCTCTGCTGAAGGGGATTCTGGGAGGATGTCTGCGCATGCAATGATGCTGTCTCCGTTCTTCAACACTACAGATCTGTAGACCACTGCAAACACAGACAAACATGAACTTTACTATCCTTGCTAGTGAAAGAGCAGAGTTTTATTGAAATATTTGCTGCCAAGTACACTGGGAGGGACACACACACACACACACACACACACACACAGACACACTACATCAGTAGGTACCTGTGTTGTCTCCAGCGAGCTCAATGTTGCTGTCAGTGAAGAGCTGTCCCTCACTCAGGCTGACTGTGCCATGTCTTCCTGACACCTCTCCCACCACACAGCTCAGAGGGTTAGATAGGGAACAGCTGGAGCTCTGAAGGGTAATAGAAAGAAGGAAGTGCATTGCATGTTAACCACAGAAGCACAATGGTCATGTTTTTATTGTAGGAACAAGAAACCCACAAGTTACACTGTTCCCTATCTGCACTTCTCTCCATCCGCACTTCTCTCCAATCGAGTGCTCGAATACAAATAAAAATGCCCGTGCAACTTCTTCATGCTTTATTTATTAACAAAAACATTTAAGGTGGAAATGTTCAAATCTTTTTACTTCCTAACCAAGGCCTTTACTTTCTGAACCATAAATATAGTTGAGAAAGGCCTCGTTGCAGAAAGCATTTTCATAAATGACTACTACAATTCAGAGTAGGACTAATTCAAATATGATTCCAATTTGACAAAACTGGGAGGAAAAACATGTTGTTGTTAATATTTAGTGTTACACAATTAAGATAAAAGTAACTTGATAAAAGACATAAATGTCCTTCTATACCTGTAGCAGACATGCAGAAATTGACTGTATCAGACATGATAATATAATGAAACATTTTATATTTATTATTATAATATATATTATAATACTCATTGTTTAACATGCTATGTAATAATGGTATAGTATAGTATAGTATGTAATTATTGAAACTGATTTGAATTTCGTTGCTTTGATGATGAATTTGCTAATTGTGTCTTCTTCAAGTCAGTAATGCAATCCAGATTTCCTGCTATCTTTGTAGAGGTGATATGGAGCTGATATCCAGTTCTGCAGTAAAGCGCTGCATAAAGTCTAAAGAAAATCTGATTCACGGTGCCGATTTACCAGCTTCAATACTATTAGCATCAGCCGTCCAGAGCATTTAGCTTTCAGAATCAAGAGAAGAAGCGCAGAAGTCAAAGCAGAGGCCGGTCTCACCATCGATGTCATGTTGAAGGGATTGAACGTGTCTCCCACACCGGTGCACTGGCGGGTGTTGCCTCGGTTGCTTGTGATGAACATGGATGCCACAGTTGTCTGCAGGAAGGAGGGTAAAATACAAGTGTGAATGTGTGTGCATATTGTTTTTCTGCTGTATCTCTATGTGGTTTCAATGTGTCTCATAAATACAGAGAGAAACACACACGCACAAATTAACACATGATTCACACCATTAATGATCTCTTCCTAATCGTGCTGCATTCAAAGGCAAGGAAATGAACTTGCTGGACAACAATGAATAACTTAAATGCCCGCACTGTGATATTTATCCGTCCTTACTGTCCGTAATGCGCAACCTCGTGCCCTCCGGTTACAGTGAGCGCCCACCATGACCCTTGTTTATTACTTACATTTTGACTTGTCGATGATTGAAGGGCCACCTCCAGCTTTATATCACTGCTACTCCCATCAGGAAACATCTGCTGCCGCTGGGAGAAAGATCAATCAACATGTCCAATATTAGCAGACAGTTAGAGAGACTGAATTGAATTGTCATACACTCATAGTAAATAATTCAACCAGAACTGCGTTTTTGTTTTGCTGAAATATAGAGGAAGTTCAAATGGACACCAGTAGGGATTTAGCATTGTAACCTGTAAAGCCATTCTTATACTCTGTGACTCTGTTATCTGCCTGAGCACATTTAGCAGATTAGGGTGAGTGACAATGTTTATTCCGTGAGCTATCCTTGATAATATAGCCTCTTGGAGATACAGTATTGCAAGCTCTTAGACGTTGTGCAGTGCTCAGCATGGGGCCTCTGGAGGGCGGCTGACAGAGACAGCTGTTCTCTTGGGGAGCGTCCTAGTTCAGGGGGTCTGTATGTTTCGCTAACCAGCAAACAAATGCTAAGCTAAGCTAATGATCTCGCCCCTTCTTCCCGTGGCACCTCGTTGCAACCCACTACAGGCATAATGAATTCACTGTCTGTCCAGTGCAGCAGAAATACTCTGTCATGTTTTTGTGGCAGCTTGGCTCCAAATGAGCTAGAAAGAGAGAAATCCTTGTATGTGTTCTGTGTCTGTCAGAGAAAACCATTGGATTTTGATTCTTTGCTTCATTCCTTTGATACAATTTGCAATTAGAAATCTCATAACTTATTTTCTGGTGATGGGATGGGTGATTTTCACTTGAATTGAATATACAAAGAATCATTTCTTAACTTATACAGTAAAATTGAGGAAATACTTTCAAAATGTCAGTGTCAAAATACTGTAATCAAGTTACAGACAAAGGCTTATCCTAAGCAGGGTGATGTTTTATATGCCTAAGCCATTTTCAATGCAGAGAACATAGTGTCTGTGCCTCTAAAAATCCCATCCTGTTGTTATGCTCCTAGCTCTGAGATCTGAGAGCTGCTGGAAGTGTTGACATCTTTAAACAGCACTAACCTGTATGAATGGTGTAGTACAAATAAAGATTGATCGTTTGATTTCATTCACAAATACACACACATTAATGGAAATTGTATCACCTGTTCACAAACCCACTGAAGGAGCAAGAGACATTGAAAGCAGAGGCAGAAATGCATTTTTTTTTCTTTCTTATAAATTTATTTTGAAAATAAGAACCTTATTTTTTCCCACTTCTATCAAATATGTTTTGACATTTAGCACGATGGCTTAGTTAAGCAACTTGAACTTGTGCAACACAACTTTGGCAGCTAAATTAAGATTACTTAAATTGCTGTGGTGTGAGCTCATCCACAGATAAATGCAATCTTTGAAAAGTGGTGTGGGAGAGGGGAACGGCAACTGTCTTTCATAAAAGGGAACTCCACATCAAAGTCCGTTTATGGGTCTTGGGGAGGACTTCTGCATATGTGAGAAAGTTGTAAACAGCTGTCACTTGAGTCAGTGTCGGTTGATGCTTAAGATTACAAGTTTGAAAATGGTATGAAGTTAGAAAGACGTTGGCCTGCGTTGCCCTCTCCTCATCTCTGCCTTAACTAGCGGCTCAAGGCTACATCAGCATAACTTTGTATAACTGGGACCTATAGTGTAGTAAATATTTATACTGAGCATCCTGTCACATGATTTTATAAAACATTTTTACTGGACATGCTGTGTGTTGAACAAAAAAGACGAATAAGCAAAAGTACTGATGTAGAATATATTGTCATTTAAACTGCATGTATGTATAATAAATTGGCATTTAGTGGAAAAGACTTTGGCTGTTGTTGGTTCTTACCATTTTGACTGTCCCAGTCACTGTACCATTGAAAACCGCCTTAGCAATAGTCCATTGTCCATCTGTAGCTCTGTCAGCTGAGATGTCAGCACACCGCATTCTGTACAGAAAACAAACACACATGCAGAGAAAGACACAAAAACACAAGATGAGCAACACATATCCAAATCCTATGCGGTTAACCTTTAAAATGTTCTCCTTCGCAATATTTTGTTGAGTCATTCTCAATGAATGAGGAGGGTTATATTTTACAATACAAACATGAGGAGGATATGACTCGATGTCTATGACATCCTACACCTGTAATAGCCTTCAATAGACTGAGCAAGTCTGACATTGTGCCAGGACCACTCGTTGTAGAGAAACTTAGATGTGTGCTCATGCTGCAAACTCATCAGGGACTTCTCCAACTTTATAGCTGCTAGAATTTAACTCACTTTGTGTTTGCTATATCTATATTATAATGTACATAAAAAAGGAAAAGAGTCAGTGGCTACAGTAGTTACAGTGCTCACTTTTTCTTCATCAGAATCATCTTATATGTGAAATATTTCCTCATATCTCCTTCTTTTATCCACCTTCACCCTCTTTTGGTGACACATCAAATTAATTATCACCTAAAGGTTCTCACCTTGATCTGTTAGTTGAGTAGTTAATCACCAGTGACCTTCCCTCTATGCTGTAGGGTCCAGTTAATGGCATGTCAGTGTCCATGTATACAGCCTGAACCTGGTTGAGGCCATTCAGATTCCCAAACTTCCCACCAATGTCACCAATTTCATATTGGTCGACTGTGCCAGCTCCAGGCGCGGGGCTGTTTGATATGTTCCAGGTTAACGGGTTGAAGTGGCCCAGGATGTTTGCGTTGGAGCAGGGCTCTGCACTGCCAGGTTTGATTGGCAGTATGTGAACATGGTAGCCCCCAGCTAAGGAGTTCAGGTTAATCAGGGATATGTTTATAGTCGTGGGGCCTTGTGGGACTGCCTGGGAGAACCGGACTTGTCCGCCGGGGATCTGGGAGCCAAACCAGCTTCCTAAGCTAGCTTTGGGGACTCGCACCATGGTGACGTTGGCGCAAGCAATCCTTGGCCCTCCTCTTTCTGCTTGATGGATGACCACAGAACGACCGATAATGCTTGTCCCGGACAACCAGGAAGTGACATCAGTGAACAAGTTTTTTGCTTCCACTGCGCCCACTTTGGTACCGAGATTGATGGTTGTGTGTTTGCTGGATAGGTCTCCCACCTCGCAAGACAAGGGCCTGGATGGGCCACAGTAGAGGGCATAGCTGCTGTCACTTGCGTTATTGTTAAAAGGGTTCCAGTGTCCTCCTGTTGTGCTGCAGCAACTTTCATCATCATCCTTCTCTGAGCTGATGGGGTAGGTATGAACATGCCAGTTGTGGTTTCTTGTTGGTGTCGCCGAGGGATTTCCATATGACAGATCTGTGAAGATGGTTACGTCAGAGAGAGGGTTGTTCGTCAGCTGGATGAACCAGATCTCACCAACCACAGGGCTCTGAAATCTGGCTCTGGCTACGATCACTTCACCGGGATAGCTGATGCTGGCACAAACATACCTGGCACCATCTGTTTGGTGAATCACAACCGAGCGACCTACGATGCTGTTCTGTCCAAACAAGGGGAGGCTGAAGTCCGTGAACATCATGTCTACTTCGTTTTTACCTGCAAGGGACATATGCTTGGCGCTGAGGTCCCCGATCTCATACATGTCGTGAGTTAAGCCTGGCCCTTTTGGGTATGTTGGGTCGCCTTTTTTGACACCAAATGGATTCCAGTGGCCACCCACATTATCATTTGAACACCGGCTTGATGAAGGCGACCTGACTGAGGGGAGAGGAAAATTGTGGACATGAAAAGGGCCGACTCTGCTCTGTAAGTTGGTCAGGTTCACCCTCAACTCTGTTACATCAAACGGGGAAGCCTGACGGAAGCTGAGGTATCCTTTGATCCCTCTCATATTTACAACAGCGCTCACCTGTTTCTCTGGCACAATATAAATCTGAGCACATTTGTAACTTGACCCCATGCGGAAGACAAGAAAGCGATTGTTGATGTTGAAGCTGGTCAAGTCCAAACGGGATTTCTCAGGTTGTAAAGGGGTTCCGACTTTAACAACACCCAGATTGGTCAAAGCTGAGGGATCTAAGCTTCCAAGAAGAACATTACAGTTTGCGCCGGTGCTCGTAGATCCAAAGAGAGTGACATTGGTTTTTGAGGCATTGACCTGACCGATTGTAACTAGGTCTGCAAGCACCCTGGGGTTGGTCATTCCATTGTTATAGCGCATGTAAACATTACCCGCAATGGGTCCGGTGAACCTGGCCTGATAAGTTGTTTGCGTTTGAACTTGACTTACAACTGTGCACACTTTAGTGTCGTTACATGTCTGTAAGGTCAGCGAGAAGTCGTCCAGGTTTGAGCTCTGTTCGAGGAGGCGAGACACGTTGATAGTGAAGTTTGAAGAAGGATCAGCTGTGAAGGTGAAGACGCTAGAGCCAATATTTGCTTCAGAACAGGGCTGAGCATAATGGCCATACATGACGGGGAACTTGCTGAGGGAGAAGTTAAGTGAGCCACAGGATCCAGCGCCAGACACGTTGACAGTGGCCATATGAGAGGTGGAGTTAAAGTGCACCTGCCCTGTGACTCCTCCCATGTTAAGAGGCGCCAGAAACTGTTCACAGGAAATGGAATCTGAAAAGGACAAGAAGGAGGTGATGATAGTATTCTGGGTTTCTACACTTGTTAATGCACAACCCACCTCAACAAACAGAACACGGATATTGGATGAATATGGATATGGATGGATCCTACAAAACCCTTATTCTAAGTATTTTAAGGTTCATTTACCAATATTTAAATAATGGTCATATAGTATCTGTGCACATTACAATATGGTTAATGTTGTTAAGCTAAGTTAAGGTAAGGGAAAGATTCTCATCATGGATCAAGGCCAACATTACGATTACAGGTCATTTAGCAGACGCTCTTATCCAGAGCGACTTACAGTGAACTAACTATAGAGACAGTCCTCTGGAGCAACTCAGGGTTAAGTGCCTTGCTCAGGGGCTCAATAGTGGCAGCCTGGTATCCTGGCAGCCAACACATCCTCATAGCTAAATGACAGAATAGGTAATTTGCCAATGACTCCCAAAACAACATATATGACCATTGGAGATGCTCAATGATAGGCATACATTGTGAAAAGGTCGCAATTTTAAACACGTGAGGTTAAAGAACGTTCGTATCTTGACTTTGGTTAGTTACGTAAGTTAAATACGTTACGTACATTAGGATATGGTGGTGATATGGGTAGGATATGTTTGTTTGACCCATCCATCACCCCAACCTACTCTCTACGTGGACTTTGTCGCTATCACCAGACTTTGCTCCCTTGAATAATTACTACAAATATTGTTAATTTCAAAAGTTTAACTGATAGACATAAGATGTCTCTTACTTCTCAGAAAAGTATATTTTCATTGTTTGTGACCTGGAGGCTTCATGTTTCCACATCAGACTCGTAAAGCTTGTATTGGACCATGATTGGCTTTCAAACTTGTTGCGATGTCACAAAACCATGTTCGTACGTACATACATGTGTTAAACTTTCCCCTTCAGCAAGTGAATGCGAAACCGCCTTCCTGAGTCTAACTCACATGCGTCATTCAATACAGAGTGAAACTCAAATACCCAAGTGAAGTAACAAAGAGCAAAACTAAGTTAGCACACAAAAAAAAAATTTAGTTATAGTTATCTGTGCTAAAAATTTGAGACATTTGAAGCATAGTTGAAATATTGAAAGGATTTGAAGTGGCAGTCGATGTGCTGCTGTGTCCCGCACACTATACTGTGCGTTTGAACTTTTGGCCTAATTCACGACGATGTACAAATCTGAGAAGGTGAAATGAGCATACATCTTGAACAGTAATTACTGAAGAATGATGAAAAGTATGAAAATGCTTAAGTAGTACAACAAAGTACAATGGCTGTGAAAAATGTAATGAGTAGTGGAAAAGATGGGTATACTTTTCAGAGTTTGAACTATAAATCCTTTCATTAAAACAGGCAAAAAAAAGTTGAAAAAACTGTTTTATATATTTAAAAAAGTATGTAAAATAACAAAATCTGTAATTGAAATTAAGTTTCTGTATAAGGACGTTAGAACACGTTAGAAAAGTTTCCAGAAGATGAAGCCGAATAATATTAATAAAGATATAAAAATATGTTTAAGAGTGTGTATTGCTGAAGCAAGGGCAATGTTCAAAACCTGTTTCTACTTGTATTTTGCAGTGAAGTCTATTTATTTCAGTGCAACTGGTTTATTAGTGGCGGCACACTGATGGGTGAGAAAGTTCAGACAATTAAAATTAGGCTACTTCATTTGGGAATCGGTTCATTTTAAAATTATACCACTTTTATATGGTAATTAAATGATCCAATAATTAAATTATTTTGTTAGACAAGACATTATATACAGTATTAGTTTACTATTAGAAATATGTTCTTGTAAAATCACTAAATGTGTTAGATCATGGTCTTGGTAGGTGACACAATAGCCACCATAAAGTGGAAATACTGTTTAATTTAGGCTGCATGCGCATTTTAGTTTCTATACTCAGTTAAATGTTATATATAGCAGCCACTTTCGTTTCTTTAACGTTATTCTGCCTATGTGGCATTTGAAGTGAGAGTTAATAGCAGAAATGCTACTTTCACAATGTGACTGTACAGTCTTGGTCTGAAATGATTGTCATAAGCCCTAATTTGATTACCATTTAAATGGTATTACAATGGATTAACATATTAATACAATGTATGTTTGCAGTGTTTTAAAAGCAAGCTATTTGACTTTTAACTGATATGAGGTGTGAGATTTTTTTCTCAGCCTTGTTTATAGCAAACTTTTTAAGCACACCTACGGCTAAAGTAGGATGTAAAAAAGAAAAACCTGATGGAGTAAGCTAAGTTTTGAATTAAGCACAACTATCTGATGTTTGTTGTGCCCTCATGTCTGGATCACTGGACCAAACAAATGTCCCTGTGTGTGTAATAAGTTGATCTGAATCTGTGCAAGATAGAACAGATGCTAAGGACCATTTAATCCCCCTAGAAAAGGATTAATAGAAACACAAATGACGTTCAGAATGGTGTGCAAGCAAATGTGTTGGTTATTGTCAATTTCCACATGTTAAATCAGCAAAGTGTGGATACTTGTGATTTACTTACTAACATCACATGTTTTTAATTTGATCATTTAGATTTCCACATCGTAGTGGGATTCACAGAGGGAGATGCAACCTACTAACCTACAAAGATAAATCTTTGGCCACGTGCCACTGAATAACTGAGCAGTCAGGTTTTCTTTTCCCAGCCGGGAAAATGAACAGCTAATAAACACAACATCAACCAGATCACAGGAAAATAATCAGTGAAATGACCATCTGTTGGCAGAAAACCTGCAGACTCTCTGTCCTCCATGGCACATGTTGTCAGCCCCCTGACATAGACAATAAACTACTCAATATATAAATCATTCATGAAGTCCATGAGGCACTTTATGCAAAGGTCAAAGTTTATAAAAATACTCACCAAGTAAAGAAAGCAGCAGGACAGCTGTCAGAAGGCACATGGTGACAGATGAGGAAGAGACACACAGCAAAGAAAAAAGGTCTATTTAGAATTAAAGAAAAATGTTACAAAATAAAACTTCACTTAAGTGATGCAAATCCTCATTGAACGTGTTTGTAGGCAAGAAGAGAAATGAAACAGCCCAGTAACGACCTAAGAAGTGCAATGACAGCAAAGTGATGCAGTGTGTGCGTGTCTAAGTGTGCTCTCCAAGAACGTGTCATGTGTATCTGGCTTTCAAAGGTGTGCAGCCTCTGTGGTGCTGTTTTTCAACTGCAGTCTGTCTGTGTCAGCCTGTGATTGGACAACAGGGCAACAGTGTCTCATGTATGGCGGTAGGGGAGGGAGGAAGAATATTTGGCAACCTGGATGGTTGAAGTGGCCAGCAAAAGTGAACTCATCTTACATGTTTGTTTTTAGGCTTTATGCTTTGTGAGAGAAGATTCTACTTTAATATTCGTACTGAACTGTATGCTACCGGCACCTGGTTGTTTTTTTTCACAATGAACAGGAGTAATCTATAGTAAATGGCGTAGAAGCAATATGAAATAAATAATATACAAGTACAAATAAAACATATTAGAAATAAAGGTAATGATAGCCCAGCAGCAGATGAAGCCAAAGTCAAATCATGGAGCCAAATCCATTTCAGTGCAGGTGTGCAACGGATATTCAGCCTTTCATGAATATTTAAGCTAGTTGAGCAAAAACAAGTGATTGAATCATCACAACATGAATATAAGACCCTTCTTAGTAGGAACAAGGACAAATAGTGTGCCCAGAATCAAGCTTTTAGGCTCACAGTTTCATGTTTATTCAGCAGGTTGCTGAGTCGATCCATTCTTTTCTTTTCGCTTGTACAACCCTGGTTCTGCCCCTTCTCTTTCTTCTCTCAGAATATCCCTCAGCTGTCCTTGTGACAGGGTTGAGGGAAAAAAAGGGGAGAAAATAGTAACTTGTTCTAAGAATAGCGGCCCGATGGCCCATCATTGTGGGCTATTTGGGGTAGGCCACGCAGCTATTTACACATATTGGAGGACCTGTGAAGTGGGTCAGGTCCTTCACTTGGCTTTTTTTTCGATCACTGATTGCGGCAGGAGATGGAATAGTGACGTGATCATGTACACACAGGTTTACCATTTTCACACACACATGCAGACAATAGAGCAGAGTTGGCGAAAGACGTCAGTGAATGGAAACAGAGCAGAAACATTACAGTGGAATGAAGGGATTTCATCCTGTGTAATGATGTGGAGGTGCGTCTCAGCGTCTCAAACTTGATGTGACACCAACAAATAGTTTTATAAAGTGAGTTTGAGAATCATACATTGAGAGAACCACAATAAAGTAAAACCTTAAAAGAACCTCTTGTCTTATTTTGATTGACACCAAATAATTGTACTATTTAATAAATACATGAATCACAAATTTGCCTTAGGGGGCTTTACAGTATGTACAAGTATGTAAACTTAACAAAGACATTTTTGAAATGTTTTTATTATCAGCATGAGGAAATAAGATGCCACAGATATGACAGGAACAATAGTTTGCTATAGAAGCTATAAAGCCAAAAATTAACACAAACATGTGCAGTCTTCGCCCTGAAACAACATACGATAAATCATGTGACTGATGTAAAAGGATCCACCCTTGCATGTACAACTCAGTAGCCAGAGGTGGTTAGTTTTTATTTTATCTTAACATCACATGCAATTAGAATTGCTTTAGTTTGATGAAGAAATTGAGATTTTATATGTTAGAAAATACAGTAGAATAAGAGGCTCTTAAAGGACATGAAAGATGAGACCGGTGGTGATAGTACTAAGTCAACATACTAATACCCCAAAGGAAAAATACTGTATTTACAAATAAAAGTACTGCAATCAAAATCCTAAATCAGTAAAAGCACAGATGCATTATGAGAAAAATGCACTTAGAGTATCAAAAGTGAAACTAGACACTGCTTTTTTCAGGGGTCATAAGCCACTGGTTTAATAATAATGCTTTGCATGTTATAAGCTCATCAAGTTTATTGGGAAATCTGAATCCAACCAGTAACTTAAACTGTGACATAAATGTAGAAAAAAGGGAAATATTTCCCTCTTAAATATAGCGGAGTATAAGTATAAATTAGAACGTGTAGAGAGATTCCATACACCCTGCGCTCGGGACCAATTTGCACTTTTTCAGAGTCACGAGGAGGATTCATTTTTTCCAGTATCTTTGTCAAATGATGACAAATGACAACAAAACAAAAGCAGTTGGTGAAGTCTGGAAATGATTCAAGTATTTTCCAGGTCTAACAAAATGGTGAGATTGGGTGTCAACAAAAACAACACAAGTCCAAGACAGCTGAGACAGTCAAGCTTTTGTATGTAACTTTAATAAGCCCTTCTCTATCATGTGCACAATTTATTGGGTGTTTATTTTTAATTTATTCTTTGTATCTGATCAAGCAATTATTCAGTTCCACCCATGTGTCATTAATCAAATATTTTTGTGTCGTTGCCATCTTGCTTGACTGCAACAATGATAATGAAAATGCCAATGTTTTCTCACAACAACATCCCTCTTCCTGCACAACAGGTTTTCAAAGTGGCTCTGACAGCAAAAACCCACCTATTTATTATTTGAAAAGAATCAGCTTTGGATGGTTAGGAATTTTTTACAAACGTAGAAAGAGAATTTATTTCTGCACATTTTGCATATATAATATCCTCAACAGAAGTGAAATTAGATTATTTATTTTGTTGATTCCCCTTGCAACTCGCAAAGACATGACACTTGCTTCAGACAAGTGATTGATCAGAGTGAACATTTAGAATATTTTATACATCAGGTAAGCTGTATACTTTATGTGTGTCACTTTACAGTAATGTTAGCTCACTAATGTGCTTCAATCTTGTATATTGTATTATTGCATATTGGCCATAAGACTAAATCATATTGTCTCATAAAAGACAATTATGCACATTGTATATGAAACTAAATAATGGTGATGTTGGTGTCCTTATGATACACTTAGCACCTACAAACCTGTTCTGCATTTCAGTGTAATGCTTTCACAACAACTCGAAAGTTTCACTTTATATGCTGGTGTCCAACACAAACATTCACAGTTTGCTGGTAAAATTGGCTTCATGCACAAGAATTGCTTGATCATAAATTATGTTCCAGTCAGCGGTAAGAATAAAATCTGCTGTAGACTACAATAAGGACAAATGGAATCTGAGTTAATAGGGTATTGTTTTATTTTTCTTACAGATTGTATTTGTGTTAAAAGAGACACTAGCTCAGCTTTTATGCTTTTTCTTTTGTAAACCATCTTTTTTTGTTTCTGCTTTTTACCTTAATGGTCAAACGAACTAATGGGGCAAGGGGCCGGCGGATATCCTGGGAATTAATGAAGAGTGGCTGTTAAGAGAGACTTCTGTGCCATGATGCCCCCCCCCCCCCACAAAAAAAGAAGAAGACACTTGAATCCACATTTCCCCTCACTTGCGTATGGAAACCATGCGAGGAAAGAAGAAACGAGGACATGTGTTTTAACAGATATGTCACTTGAAGCAACGTCTGTTTCTGATCGCAGCTGGATCAGCTGTCAGTCAGCTTCAACAGCTGTAGATGGAGTCTGTGTCTGCACACATGTGCACTGTGCTAATATTAATAAAGGTACACTGTTATCACTGCCAGATCAGCAGCAGCCTGGTGCCTGATTAACAAACACCTGCACATGAATAACAACATGCATTCTGTATTTACGCTGTGTCCTGCTCAGAGGCACAGGAACCATTTCTACTGGCAGACTGTGTTTATATTACCCAGTTGTTATGTGCGTCTGTATTTCTTGATAATCAGGTTGTGAATTCATTATGTAATAACCCAGATTATGATTGT
>CALSCE010003134.1:10375012-10397919 GCA_943593645.1 Bovichtus variegatus
ACCATGTGTTACATGTGTCCTGTAAATCAAACAGAATTTAGGAAAATAGCTATCTGTTTTTAACTCTCATATCATCGTTGGTGCTCCTGCCAAAGCCTGAGATATATTGCTATTATTTTCATTGATGGAGCTAGAAATGTAGAATAACTGCAGTGGAAGCCTAAGCTTGTCTAGAGACAAAGGAAAATCACAACTAGCCTATATCTGAACTTCCCAGGCCTATGTTGTACATATGTGTGTGCATTTATACTAATATTACAGGGTGTTTGGTTATTATTAAAGGAATAGCTGGACATTTTGGGAAATATGTTTATCTGCTTTCTTTCTGAGAGTGAGGTAAGAAAATTGATCTTCTCTCCTAACGTCACGAAAGAAAGCAAATATTTTCCCAAAATGTCAAACCTTTCCTTTTAATGGAACATGAAATGAGTATAGCCATATATGATCCTTTTGTGACCCGGTTAATTCTAGGTTACTTCTAGGGTAGAGGTTCGGTTTTAGTGCTGGAGTTACAATTGTGGTGGGGATTGTTAGGTTCAAGCATGGTTTATGAATGGGTGAACCACAGAAGCCACAGAAGGCGACTTGCCATAGTTTGAATAGAGTCTTGTTATTTCCTTATGTGGCTTTCAGTCATATTGATCTTTTATTCATATGATCATTTTACATTTCATGATTCCTAAAAATGGCCTTAAGTTTCTTCTGAGAGGCCAGTTCAAGTTCACACGCTCCAAATGCTGTTCAAACTGGCCAGTTTGTGGGTTGGATACCAACGGTCCATGTTTAAAGAAACATGAGGTTTACTCAAACTAACATTGGACTTTTCCGGTTGCTTGGATTGTCTAAAAGCCATTTATCCTCCTACAGTATGACCTAATGGTGCATTCATCTGCTCCCTGGATGGTCCCATTGCCCAAGTTTGGAAGTCGTTTTTTCCGACTTCAGTGTGTTCATGTATTTTGATTGTAATGCGGAACAGCTTTACAGGACATGTTGTCAGGGTTAATGCTAATAAGTAAATGTTCTATCTAATCTGGGTCACTCTACGTGGACCGCACCTAACGGTTCCAACCTAATGCCTATTACAAATGACGTGTGTGCAAAAAATTGATATGCAATACGTGAATTAATAAAAACGTTTCTTACCATCAACGGCCTTTTTTCAAATTATTATCGTCCGATATGTTTCTGTGTAATACGACGTCAACTCGGCAAGTCATGTACTACAATTTCCGCCGACTTTCCGTGTTGTTCTGACTTGACAGGCCGGGCCGTTTACTAATTTTTAGTCCGGAATTTGTCGGATGTTTCCGATGCCACACGAATGCTGCAGTACTTCCTGAAGCAGTTTCTTCAGCTATGGTAGCTGCTTGGCTAGCTAGCAGCTAAAAACAGTTATGTAACTTAATGATGGGAGCAAGCTTTTCTCTTTTCCTAAAAATAACGTCACATGGTGACTTGGCAACCTTTTTTTCTGACACATCTTAAATGAGGGACTTTATATGAATGTAAAGGATATTTTCCGACAATCGGTGATCTCATTAACAGTAGCACAACTTGTGTCTGAGTAGTAGACATTATTGTTCTTTCCAACTATTTTCGGCAGCATGGTTGGACCGTGGCATCCTTCAGTTTTACAACCCGTAAAACTGTCCCATCATCAAGCACTGACCCAGCTGAAATGCCATTGAGCAAATCTCTGAATCTGTATCGGCTTCAGAGGCGCTGTCGTACGGCCGAACACGACCCCCGACCTCCCATGTGATTAATACTGTGTCACATTTTCAAATTGTTATTATTAATAAAACAAATGAAAACAAAAGTGAGTGTTTAATGGGGCTGTTTCCAGGCTAGTCATGTCATGTACTCTGCCTGAACTCATCATTCAGCAAGGCTCTCTTCCTGTTAATACAGCTGTCCGGGTGATGTGTTCAGAAAGGCTTTGTAGGGAGCACTGAACACAGATCGACCTGAGGGGGAGAGCGGAAGGTTGTGCCATCTCACCAAAACAATAGAGAACAATTAACACACACAACCTGTTGAAGGGCCGTCTTGAGTTAATCACTGTGCATTTACAGTTTCATCTTAAGTATTTAACTGACGCTGTTGTCCAGACCACAAGGTTTAGTCCAACATAACTTCAGTTGTAGCAGGGAGTTCTCTCGTGACACTTTAGTTAAAGTATCGCCGTTCTACCCAAAATTCCTCTGCAGCTTGCGTCGTGTTCTTTTCCTCTAAACAAGTTATTTCTCTGGTAATTATCCAAATTAGATGATCATGTAGCCGGTCTGGGATGGTGAGGTCCCTGCTGGGCTGGGGTCTGTGTTTGTGAGTGTGTATGACGCATGTGCGTAGTCCTTACCAGAAGAGTATCGCAACCACCAAAAAAAAAAAGTACAACCCTGTTTAGAAGTGTTGGATCATTTTCAAATGAATGAGCTAAGGAAACTATAGGTTTATTTGTATTAAAGGTTTATGCATTTGAGACATTTACACTTGACCTTTTACTTGGTTTCTGTATGTTAATAACGAAGTTTCCATCCACAAGACAAACTCTCTGAGGTTGTGTAAAATATCGACTGTTGTACAGTGGAAACATATCTGAAAAGTGGCTGCGGTGCTTTAAGTATCTTTGTGTTTGTTGATGGGTGGGGTTCTCCTTGTGAAATGAGGTTGTTGGCAGTATGAAGAGAACACTGCTAATTTCTTGTGATGGGGACGAAGAGATGAAGGGTGCATGTTATTGAAATCCCACAAAATATCTCGGTGTTGTGTCACAAAGACACGGTTGTGTTTATTGCAGATTATTGAAATAGATTAGATTGTACACGTCCACCCACTATATGTGGGCCAGAACTCATATTGCACATGCATACTGTGTGCATGCTTCCAGACCTGAGCAGCTGTGTTTACCTACTTTAGTACTTAGTACCTGCCTGTTTTCATGCTGCTGTTTTCTCCAGTGAAATTACTGCAAGATAAGATCCCGCATATTCACCTCACACCTCTGGCTTCCATTAGCTGTGCAGTCAATTTGCACATTTGTCAGGCAATGCACAATAGCCCAGTTTCTGCAGCCACAAACGTGCAGTAGGAATGGGTGAATAACTGACTTGCAAAGCAACTCAAACCATACAGTTGGGTTACTATGTATTAATTTCTTCATTTACATCTTAACTCAACTCTATTTGCATCTTTTTTTCCACTGGGATGAAATGTCTTTTTTGCTTTAGTTTCAAGGAAAACAATTGTTTTCCATAACTGCGTTTTACTGTATGCTGTTCACTACTGAAGCATATTCCATTTTTTATATATCTTAATTTGATTGATTCATTACTAAGCTATTTGCATTTCACGTCCTTTTCTGCAATGACTTATTTGTTGGAAGTGTAACAAGCGACTAATGTGGTAGACATTTATGGGCAGCAGTAGCATAAAGGTGGAAACACACACACATACACACGCACAAGTCTCTATAAAGCAGAGTCAACAGTAGTCAGATTAGGGGGCTTTTAGAGTGGACATCAGCACAGACAGAATCACACCATCTGACAAAACTGCTACCAGGTGGAAATTCTGCTTTCTGTTGACATCTACTCTTTAGTCGGGCAGCAAGGTACATGCATACAATAAAAAATGGGCAAGATCAGGAACCAAATCTCAACTTTGGAAGAGATCATTTCATATAAATGCTCGGCATGTTAAATGTAGTATTTGCTGAAATGCTAGCTGATTTACTATGAGAAGGGTTTGACTTTGTCTACTAGCTTGTGTGGCATGCCATCAAATTAAAGGTTCAATCTGTAAGATATGGCAGAATTTAAACTTAAAACAATTAACTACCATACCTACCTTTTTTTAAAGCTGACTGTATTTGAGAATTTTTTTTTTTATCAGGCTTGCCACCACCCGTGTGCCGTTGTTGCCTTACGAAGCTATCGTGGCAGGATGCTGTCATCATGCCCATGTGTGATTACTTTGATAAATGCGTTAATTTTCACACTCAAACTATATTTTACAAAATCTCATCTGCTGATGAACAGACAGACTGTCTTATCTACCACTGATGAAGATAAACAGATTCTAACAGACGCCTGCTTTTGCTTTAGGCTCAATTAAATAGTTTTGCCAGTTTAGAATTAGACGTTTTAACTCTTGAGTAGCTCAGCCTCCCTTTCAGTCCGTCTCCTCATCTCACTCACTTATCCTCATTAAATTTCAAAGTCACAAGTCACACACATCGGCACAATAGCAGTGAAAGGCTCACCTGTCCTTCCTCGCATACATCTGAATGAACTCCGTCTCCAACCACCGTGTCCTCAGAGATTGGTGGCTCTGAAGTCTGAAGACTGGACCCTGCAGCTCCAACGTCCCCTCTCTTAACCCGTCTGACACAATCAGATTAATGAGTTGTTGGGATTGTTGTGGCACTGTGGCAAAACTAACAAGACAGCAAGAAATGTCGACACTCATCTCATCCCTTTTTCTTTAACAAAGTGGTGTCTCTTAGAGCTTAGGTCACAAAACACTTTGAGGGGCTTTCTCTCTTTTTAGAAATGACCTCACCTCCCCTAATATAGCTATAGCAATAACTAGTTTCTAAAAATAAAAAAAACACCCACTTTGAATTTGTCTGGATTTTATATAATGAGGCCGAATGGGGCCATGCTGTGTGGCTAGACAGTCACATCCACCAAATCACTGTGGCCACCATAGCAGTCAGCAGAAAAGGTTGTTATGTAACTGTGCTGGTTTTCCTTGTCTATCTGCATCTCACCCAAAAGAAAAAATAATTACAGCTGCAAGCAGCAATAAAAGGGCCCTCGCCCCACGTGCTCGTCGCCGTGTGTGCCAGCTCGTTACGACCACTGGACACTGCGTGAAGGAGTACACTATTATTTACTCTGTGGAGTAGATGGCACTACTTTTCCTGCTTCCAGTAGGAAAATGGCACTGTGACTTTGGCCCAATGTGTTCGTGCGGATGTCGTCAGGCCTGGATTCTTATGAAGCACGCCAAGTTTCAAGCAGATTGGACAATGTACGGTGAAATTACATCAACTTCCTGTTTCATGGCGAGGAATGCCATGCCATTGCGAAGGCGTTTCGCAAAAACTTGAAAGCTTCGCAATGCATGAGGGCACTAATAAGTATGTCAAGTGCAGTGGCCAGTAGTTAACGATACAATTCATTCTGGTCGTCCGATTTTTAAGGGTGAGAGCAAACATGCTACTTTATAGTGGTGGTTGACCCCAGAATGTACAGATGGTGGGGAACTCTGTTTAATATGCAACTCTACAGTTTTCTACATATGAGCTGGTGAGGGATCATGGACCTTGTTGAAGTGCTAGTATTATTTTGTCTGTGTGTGTATATACTGTATATACACACAAGGCACTTGCCTAAGCATCAGGATCAAACCCTGCGATTGTTGGACAACCTGCTCTACCTCCTGAGACCCAGCCGACCAGCAAGTGGTCAATCGAGACACATCGGAAATTGAGACATTGATGCGGATGCCAGTTGGAAACGGAAGTCCACTATCCACAGGCTTCATATATCGGGTTACAAGAAACTAGGTCTAAATAGGCTGTGTCTGCATAGATAACCAAGCTGAGATCGATGTAGAATCTGCATTCCAAATCTCTGCTAAATTCATCCCTGGATTTGTCTGTCAGGCATTCACCAATAAACCTAGTGATGTGCTGGCAGCTCATGCTTTTTTATATGGCTAATTAGATCCGAGTGATGAAAGAATGCAGACTTGCTGTCAGCGAGCTCCATGCTTCTCACACTTCTCATTGTCATTCCACACCTGAAGGAAAATTCATTTCTCCCCCTCCACTAACATGAAAAACAATCACCACCAGATTCCGCAGGTGGTTTCAATTCCTGGTAATTCCGCCAGCCTGGAAAGCCAGAAAGTGTGTTTCCACAACTCCTGGGCGAGCTGGGGATTTTCACATTTCAGGTGCTCTGCAACCTCTCGCACAACTCCCAGAAGTAACCAACACTTCCAGTCATTGTGCCCGCAGTTACATCATTTTTACTGCACACACTCGTGCAACATTCAGCTTTTGGCTGTTTCTGCTACAAACCAAGAGTTCCGTGGATTCATACAATCACGTTATCATTTGTGGCTGCGCAGATTGTTCTCTCAACACATTGGGCCTCTTGCAGCAACATTGTCTTAAATTTCTCTTGGACTTATAGAAATAAGAGAAGTTAACTCCAGATGCATCAAACGTTCTTAACCATCCAAATCTGCTCTCACCAGAGTGTAGACTCACAAGTCGGTCTCTGAAGGCTTCGCTCTTATAGAGATTGAAGATAATTTCCCTGGTTTGATAAAACTGGCTGGAAACAATTGTAAGAATATATGAGAGTATTAAAAAAACAGCTGCTTCGCTAACTAACACACACGCTCTTCAAAATTTTAATTAAATAATAATGAGAGATTACAGTATATAGTAACGTCTCCAGAATGTGAGAAATCCGATCAATGGGTACTAACAAACTAAGAAGAAAGGGTGGAATACGAACAAAAAAAGAATAAGAAGTTTGTTCTTGCAACGCTTCCTGTATGAAGCTCATTGTTCCATAATTCTTTTATACGCATATTTTGGAATATATTTTTATGTGTTATTTTGGAGAAATCCCAGAATTCCCAGTAGTCAATTATCATTATAATGGAATGCAGGCGCAGCTCCCTCAGCAATAACACATCTCACATGCTATCAATAGCGCTCGTGTTCTCCTACGGCGAGCCATGCTCCCTGGTGTTGACACAGTTGGTGTTTGTGCAGATGACATAGATAACTATCAAGGGCACAGGCCGAGTCCCTGAGACCGCCCGCCGCTCCATGTAGCCAACAGCACAGCGCGGCGGCACAGCCCGCTCCCCGTAGTGGAAACTTCTGACCGCTTTGACCGAGAACACACGCATTGAGGGCTATACACTCTTGTTAGAATTTACAGTGCAGCAAATGTACATGGGCAGCTATTGAGCCACATGGCAACAGTTGATCCAGAGGTGGCAGATGTTGCTGTAGTGTACAGACCGTAGGGGGAGCCTAATGAAAATAAATGCAACACTTGGACCACATGGTTATTCATATCCGCGGAGTCCCCCCCCTGGAAATGATTCATAAGAGAAGAAAAAAGGCATTTAGCGTTCCCTTTGTAAAGAACTTGGTTGGTTAAAAGGTCTGCTGTATCAAATGCGGCAGCTGGTTTGTAATTTGGCCTGTATGCATAATAAGGCACCGAATGCAGGGGATGTATATGTAACATAAATTCATTTACTGTATGTCACCAGATGATAAAGAAGGATTACAGGTGTTTGCTGACATTGCATATCTTCTTTTTAATTAGATTTTTTGTGAAATATGCTGAATTACAGAGTACGCAGAGTTTTCAAGGATGATGAAAAGGTTTCAGGCTTTATTATGGGAGCTGTCCTTTTTAATTTCAGAGTTTTGTTTCACTCATGCCAGGCTAATTTGCGTTTTTGTATCTTGGCATTACAAACTTAAAAAAAAAAAAAAAAAACACACAATGAGTAAATAATATTTCAAGAGAATGAACGTGTCTGCCTCCAAGTGTGACAGATGTGTTCACCTCAGACACGCACGTTGTAGTGGATAGCTGTAACAGCTCCCAGAAGACTTTGATGCCGAAAGTAATGATGTGTTTGTGTCTGTTTTTGTTCTAGTTGGCGAGACGTTGAGCAGTCGCCTGAGAGGTAAGAATTCCTACATCAACATGCGCCATTTCATCTCCTGCTAAAGCTTTTAAAACACCTGTCAACTGCATTTAAAGGCGCAGCATTATTCTTTTACGCCATAACACTCCCAGTTGATGGGAAATGAAATGGAAGTGTTGACTGAAGTTTTGGTTTGGTCCAAACGCCTCCGCCCTCCTCTTTGGTTTTCCTCAAGGACACAGAAGGTAAATGGAGAATTATAGTGAGCTGTTTTCAGAGAGCCTTGTATAAATGACACAGCTTTGGTCAGTGGTAAGCTTACAAACTGCTTCTGGCCAGACATTTTACTGTGTTGGAAGTTATCCTGAAAAGGAAATAGTGACAGGTCATTTTCTCCCTCCCTCTCTATTTTTATATATATATATATATATATATATATATATATATATAAAAATGTATAAATTATTCTTTCCTGTGGTTCATGGTACAAGTATTTTTCTGGGATTGTCAAAACTCTCATTTATTTTGTCAGTAGCTCATGGAAAGAGCGAGATTGCGAACCGCTTTATTTACCAACTGTTGTATGAATGGGAATTGGATGGAACTAGCATTTTAAATGACATTCTGGGGGATTTGTTCAAGCACAAGAAACATGAAGAGTCTGTGCACGTGCTGGCTTCTAATACTGCTACAGAGGATTTGCTTATTGAAGGCAAGGCATGTGAAGTGCCACTACACTGCAACACTTCCTGATGGCAGTGGCAGCTGCAGCTATTGTAAAGAATTGGATGGTTTAAGTACACTTTACTACCGCTGGCTGAAGCACTTTATCTTTCATTCCAACATCTTCCGAGCCTAACCTACTGTAGTTACCCTTGCTATTAGTCAGCCATACCAGCTCTATATTGGGAGAATGTGTATTTATTTGAACCTTTTTGAGGATTTGATGATTACATAGCTTTTCCCGCTAATTGCTGCATAAGCCACAGCTGCCAGGCTTCGTTTCCATCTTTTTGAGAAATGTTGCATTTCCCTCCTTAGACAAATTCACTTGTCAGACTCTACTGACATAATCGCATTTTTTTGCAGCAGTACCTGCTTGCTTCAGTCTGTTTTGCACGCAGTTGTGTAACATCTCATACATTTTTATTGATTCCCATTCTCTCTCTGTGGTTCTGGTCTCCCCTTTTTCCCTCCTTCAGGCCCCTCAGTATCTTGTCTCTCCTGTTTTCCGTTTATCCGTCTCTGCAGTGTCAGTATGTTCACTTCCGACTGTCAACCAATGTGTTATATGGGACACCGTGTTGAGAAGGGTCGTCTCCGTCTGTTCCCCCTCTTTCTGTCGTCTCTTTACCTGTCTTGCCTCACTGTCTCAGTCTTATCTCACTCTACCACTCTCCCTCTTTCTCTGTCAGATACTTTTAGAGTGTCTCTCTCGTCCTCTCAGTCCCAGTTTGGCAGATCCGCCAGGTTCAGGGCTTGCGAGGACAGGAGCAACAAAAGGAAAATGTGGCTATGCCTGCTGACGTGTCTCAGAATGTGTCCTCCCGGAGTCCAGACTGAGCTAGGCGACTCATATCTGGGTACTTGATCCCTGTGTGGGAGTATTTGAACCCTCACCAGGTTTAGCTGCTGAGAGCTTTAGTTGTTTTCAAGATTCTATTAGCATGACTCTGATTAGTGCTGCGGCTGCTCCTGCTACCTGATAAAACTGCGATTTATATTTAGACCAGCATGTCGAATGGTATTGCACACACCGGGATTGGAAATGGGCTACTTTCCATGTGTCTCCAATACACATGCATGTGTACATTTACAATGAAATACAAGCTTTAAATAGGTGAAAGTGTCACATTATAAGCGCTCTCTTTCTATAGGGCATCGTGTACAAAGGACACACTGTTCTATTTTGGAATCACATGGATTTTTTTTTTTTTTTTTGTCGTGAGAAGATTTCAAAATTTCTCGTTGGCTCATTTAAAGGCACAATAAATAGGATTTTCTATAAAAAAAATTTAAAAAAACGGTGCCTAGTAAAAAAAAAAAAAAAAAAAAAAATAAAAACCATGTGTTATAGAATTGGCCTTTTTTCAAAAAAACCCTACGGGTTTTGGGGACGTTTCTGAGGGAAAACCTTTATTTAAAAAATAAAAAAAAAAAAAAAAAAAAAAAATAGCAACAACCAGGTGCCAGAACGTAAGCATGCATCCAACAGAAAGCTATGAAAATGGCGCTCACAGCCCTAAAAAAAAAAGAAATAAAACGCCAGCAGAAAAAGCTCGTTCTAAATGACAGTGAATCTGGGCTTGGTTTTCACCCGATAGATGCTCTGCTTACAAACCGCAACTGAAAAATCTCACTCATTGTGCCTTTTAATAACTTGACTCAATAAGTGAGTTCAAACTTTACAACTAATGTTGTTTTGATTCAGTGTAATTATGAACAAGGAGTCTGCCATAGGATTCCCACTGGGGCTGACGGCTTTGTGATCCGGACATGTTTGTCATTTACTGGCCAAACGACGGCTAAGCCATCTGACTGAGCTCCTAATGCTCCATTTATAAATTACACCACAATAGAAAGTGGATTAGCAGCTGCTGCTGTAATCCCTTAATGAGTTTCTTAGTGAGTTGGTTTATCCTGCACTGATGGCAGAGTTCAGAAGTAATACACACAATTAAACAGGGTTAAGTGTGTTGGCCTTTTTGACACGTTGACACACTAGTAATAATGAAACTTAGTGTCAGTAAGTCAAGTCAATCGTTCACCCTGTGCTGTTCTTTAAAGCTGTAAACACAACATTCATTACCTTTTTATAAAGTTGATGTTGGGAACATCTAATCAAACAATTGCTTGTTTACACAGCGAGCAGCATTATCATTCATTTGGAGACGAGCTTGTGTCCAATATTCACTCTCTTTTAGCTCGGTTTGAACTCCTGAGGGAAATATCTGTCTCTTTTAGCTGCTAAATTCTCCACTATGTTCACCTGCTAGTCGTTAACTCTGTGTGTCTGCTTTTGGGTGTTGGGCAGGTAGCTTACAGTTGGTTTATTGAAGGTTTTTCACTGAAAATGACCCCAATGAGAGTGGTGAAACGGTAAAATTGTGAGCCACAAAACCAAAACATTGTGCTGAAAGAAGCTTAAATGCTCGATATAGCTGAGGGTAATTGCTAATTATCTGTATTATCATATTAATTATAATATGTCTCAAAAAACATTTCAAGTCCTTGATTTCTCTTTCTCTCCAGCTAACCATTCCTGTAAGCCGGTCTGTGATTAATGTCCACGATAGAGGTTGACAGTGATGGAGCAAAACGCTCTGCATCGCATAAAGTACCGTAATTTCCGGACTATTCAGCGCATCTGAATGTAAGCCGCACCCACTGAATTTTTAAAAAATATGTATTTTGTACATAAATAAGCCGCACATGTCTATAAGCCGCAGGTGCCTACCGGTACATTGAAACAAATGAACTTTACACAGGCTTTAACGAAACACGGCTTGGAACAAAAATAAATAGGCCTTTAAACGCCTTCAACTTGAAAGCTGCATCATATGCCTTTCTCCGTGTCTTTGCCATGATGAGGGTGACAACATGACCGTAATCAGAATCGTGACCATTCATAATGTCCGCTGTTTAAAATGTCCGCTGTTCATAATGTCCGCTGTTCATAATGTCCGCTGCTGAAGACATTCCAAGAACTAATAATGCAATTGAAGGTTGGCATAATGTTTTTAGAGGTTCATTTGGTACACTGAATGAAACACCGAGAAATTTCGTAAAAAAGTTAATTACCGTAATGAATGGGAACCATCAGAATGATGGGAAGTTTGAGCGCGCTCTATTTACGTCACATTATGTGACGGTGCTTAGTTTTTTGGCGACATGAAGCTTGCGAAAGCGGGAAAAATCCATAAATTTGCCGCGTCATTGTATAAACCGCGAGGTTCAAAGTGTGGGGAAAAAGTAGCGGCTTATAGTCCGGAAATTACGGTAGTCAAGGTGTCCATGTCACCAGGTTACAAAGGCACAACAAGTAAGAGAAAAAGAAAGGACTAGGCATTATTGAGGCTTTTGGAGGGTGTCTGCACTACAAGGAATGCTAAAAAAAAAAGTTGAGGGGCCAAGCAAAACAATTACAAAGAAAGAGAATACAGATATAAAACCATATGACTGCTAAACCCTTTACTGGAAGCCAAGGTCAAAACTTTCCACTGCTCATTGTCTATCTCTGTAAGTTTTATTTGTTATTTTTCTTTTGTCTTTCCTCTGTCTCTACTTGTGTGTTTCCATCCTTGTACTTTGAGTGTGTGCGCCTCCTCTCTGTCTCTCCTCTTTCCTTCAGTAAGACAGGCCGTCCTCTACTCAGCAGGGCAGTAAAGAGACGTCAGCGTCTCCCTTCGCCCTCATTTAAAGTCTCCTCATGTTCTGACTCTGTTAAAAGCCTTAGCGTGCATGTGCAGCCCGGTCCTGGCTGCCTCACCCTGTTGATGTCATGCACCTGGTTGTAATGTCATTTACAATGAGTTATTACAGAAGAAATATGAGTTCAGTGGCTTGTTAGAATCTGCTTGCTCTCATAGTAAACAGGGCTGAATGTTTTAGAAAAAATATCTAATTGAGATTGTTTTTGACTGATCTTACAATTGTGATATGTTTGCGCTGTTAGAGGGAGTAACAATTACATAATTATTCTCAATATTATTTAAAAAATATATGTTAAAATGATCATGGTGTGATTTTTACCAAACAAAGATTTATTTATTTTTGATTGTAGAATACGGTTTGCGGGCCGGAGACAACTCTGCAGCTCGATTATATTTCATTTAAAAATAGTATTTTAACACATTTCACCTATGACTAATATTGCTCCTCCTGCCATTTGAAAATTGCGGTAAGCCATGTTGCGATTTCAATTAATTATTCAGCCTTAAAGCGAATTGCCTTTTTGTTATTGCCATTGGCAGTTTGGAAGCAATGATCGATGGGAGGAGCTTTACGGACGTCCAGACTTCCATCCTCACGGATAACTGTACCGCGTTGAATAGTTGATGAAGTTAATCAGCTCTGTGACCTGAGATGCTGGTTTGACTTGGCGCTGATGCTGATGCTGATGCTGATGCTGACCGCCTGCCGTCTCCTCTCCAGTCATCTGGATGGCATCACAGCTGTTCTCATCTCCCTGCTGGTCCAAAGCAGCCACTCGCATAACTGTCTCCGTATAAACACACACATACGCAGCGGAGTTTGGTAAATTCATCAGGGATCAGTGATGATGTAAATTCCTTTTCCAGTTGAAACGTACTTCTTTTCAGTTAGGGGTGCACCAATATGGTATGTGGTGTTTCTCCACACATCCGCTGATACTGACATGAATCTGCATTTTTTTTCAAAAGTGTTACTGTCGGCGCAAAACAGGTGAAGCTTTTCAGACATCCCTCTTAAAAGTTTGGTCTGTAACATATTGATAAGAAAAACACAGGGATACAAATACAGGCTGTAATATGATTATTAAAGCCAATTCAAGCTGATGCAGAAAACATGCAAACATAGCGATACATTTTCAGTCATTTTGATTCGTAGCTTTCGTTGATTGCAATTACATACTCAGGGATACACGTAGACAAAACCGATGCCCCACTTTATTTAAACCCTATTTAAGTTCCACACGGAGAGGACCCTGAACATACACGTTGTTTTATTGATCCTACAGGTTTTCTGGATTTCTGCCTGCATCTACCTTGCCATTTGCATCCGTCATACATTTTTTAAAATTCACAATGTAGAGCAATTCAATACTTTGCAATGCAAAAATGCATCCTCCCGGTGCATTTTAAACCTATGGAATTGTCCATATGGGTGCAGCTCAGGATCTGTGCACACATGGTGAATCTATACAGTCCCACTCTCTTCGACTCAGGATGTATCTCCCACTCACACAGTCAGACAAGTCAACAGAAATACTTATCCGGCGTCAGTGTGGAGACTACTGGGAGAATCTGGACGACAAAGGAGGTTTTGAATTATAGCTTCTTTTTTTTTTTTCTTTTTTTTTTTTTTTTTTACTGCAGCTGTTGGTGGGCACAGGCAGTGATACAGAAACATAAAGACTGTAAGGATCCAGCCAAAGCGATGGGTTTTATAGAGGGTAAAAACAATAAAAGGCGTGTGGTTCTTGGACTGTCAGGGAGAGTCTTTGGTAAAAAAAAATCACAAAAGGCTGGGCACATCTGACATGGATAATGGTATAATGATGTTCAACCCAGCCCTCCAGCGTAACTCAAATTCAGTTTATTACTACTTTATTGTATTGGTTCATTCTTGTTAATCTTGTCCATTGTGTAAAAATGATTTACGTGTTGAAATTCAAGCTTTGTTTAGTCAGACAGACAGACAGATTTGTGGCGACCGTGTACATTGATATTGTGGTCTTTCTGAAGACTGACACCTACTGATTTGAAGTGTCAAACTGTTTTAATGATAATCCGAGTGGGTGTTTTCCTGATAAAGAGCAGCTGTCTCGTCTGTGACTCATCAGTGCTGACAGCATCCAGAGGAGGAGTTTGTTGTTGGCGTGTTTGTGTCCGTTTGTACTGCATTTGGTTTTGTGTTTTACAGCCATATTTGATGTGATTTGTCGGCCTCTGTTTGTAGTCGTGTCAAGATCTGAGAGAGAGCTCGGGTCTTGTTGCAGCCGCCGCTTATCTCTGGTTTCATGGCCGTCTGTCTGTGTGCCACGGCTTGGTGGTCGAGTTTGTTCTACTGGTTCGGAGCCACATGATGTTTCGTCTTGTAATCTTTCGGTGCATCCCAGTGAAATGCAGACGGGGTGTATGTGGCCACATATTGACCACATACGCAAACGCATGCATACACATGGGGGGGGGGGGGGGGGGGCACAAACACGTGTGTGTATATACACGCATATAAACGGCACAGTCGCAAGACACTCTTACTCACACGCACATTCACTTTGAGCTCTGGTGGCCTCTGAGGCCTTTGTAGTGCTGAGTGGCCACAAACGACAGCTTTGTGTTCTGGGAGGCTGGGAAAGCTGGACGCACACGCACATGTGCACACGCACACTTTGGCAGTGTCAAAGCCTGTGCCCAGTTCTGCCCGGCTCAATAGGCTGATTCATTAGAGCCTCCTCATGACACTAGAGGAGAAAATGGACTTGCAGGAAAGGGAAGACGAGGAGACGGGAGTGTTGCAGCTCAGCCCTCTGCGGCTGAAGTCTGACATGACCTGACAGTGTTCAGGTCAGTCGTAAAGGAAAAATCCACCCTAAAATGGTTGTTTTCTTTGTGTGTTGAGCCTTGCATTCCCAGGTTTCTTTCGTTATCAGGCGAAGTGAGTGTCCTTCAAGGCCTGTGTGGTTTTATCAGTGTAGATTATATAATACATTTGTATTTTGGGTATGATGTGTTGCTACTTGTAATGGAGCAAGCACTGCTTTAGGATCACTTGCATAATGCACCATGTAATGCCAGCACATCATTTACTTCATTTCTTCTTCGTTAGTTAAAGGAATACTTAGCAACAAATGCATGTGTTTGGAAAGTAGTGAGCACACGACTGGAAAAAATGAGACTTGGATTAAACTGCACGAGTTGGTTGAGAGTTTGTAAACGGATGTTCTGATTATAGTTTTGCTGTTGTTAAACGCGGCCCTCATTTACGTCAATCCGTCAACTTTTTTGACTCTTCGTTGACCGTAGAGGAATTTGAGGAAAAACTAAGTTTTTGTCATTATAAAACTTATTAAAATAACTAGTAAAAAGTCAAATCATCAAAACATCATTCTGCTTTATTTTATTAGCCGCATAGCTACATTTAAAGGTTACTGACAGCCACCATTACACATCATTATTCACAAGAATATTTACACTCTTCAGTCATTATGTCGTAATGCATGAAAAAAGCACCCTGAAAAAGTCCAAATTCTTTTTTTTTTTTTTTTTTTTTTTTTTCTTCTTTTTTTCCAACAGCTCATCCCAAATTAATTTAATTTGCTCTGCAGGAGAGAATTTTTTTATTTGATTTTTACAAAAGAAGGTTTTCTTTTTGTATCTAATATCATCGCTGAACCTGGCAGCTGGCAGTGGAAATGTGCTGTGGAGTCGGTGTTGTAAGTAACGATGCTTGGCAGCAGGCTGTGTTTGTCTGGATCGTTCCCTCGCTGTCTCCACTGGAGTCAGGCAGACTTACAGCCCGGGCCTCCTGTCGACAAGGGGCTCTCACAGCCCCCCCACCCCCCCTTTCCTCGGATATGTTTGAGATTTTATGTCTTAACTGCTCCCGCTGGACCGTGCTGGGAGATTAGGTTAAATTTTCACATTTTTTACGGCCTGTTGAAGGTGTATGACGTTTGTGCTTTTGCTTAACCTGACATCGTTATTATGAAGCTACCAACTTCTTTCTTTCCAAATGAGTAGCAGGCCTTCGGCGCTATTTTTAAGAATTGGATTATTACATTTCAAATGAGGACACGTTGCAAACATTTTTCTGACTATCACAAGGGGAAGTTTATGTCCCCGTCACTGTGTGCATTTTTACCATAATGAGCACCTCCTGACCTTGTGTCAGACATGGACTCATTACCTGAAACACCCTGTTTACCTCTGTCACATGGTGTCACAGTCAACATAGGGAATTAAAGAGAACCCCTGCCCCTCACTCTAAATAGGTCAAGAGTCTCCACACCCCACACTGTGAGGGGAGGTCGCCTCAGGACTCCAGTCGACCAAATTCTGTGAATAAACAAGGAAAAATAAATCCGGATGATTAATAATGCTGCGTGCTTGGGGCCATATTGTCATGTTTAGTTATTTTACAAAAGTATGACGTATACAAAGGAATTATTTATTGAATGTCATATTGTGTCAACATGTAGAGCCATAAGAAACCTTATAGATTCCTGAAGGAGTTTGTTGAATAATGCTTATAAACAACATTTATAATAAAATAACATGCACTTCCTCTACTTTCTGCCCATGCTGTTTGTAGCTCTATACGGAAGTCAAAAGCGCGCATACACAATATTCTCCACTATGGCTGCCACAAATAATTTCTGCATTATCCGTACAGTTTGACAACATATGGCTTATATTTCTAAATGGAAAAG
Organism: Bovichtus variegatus; assembly: GCA_943593645.1. Classification (NCBI taxonomy): domain Eukaryota; kingdom Metazoa; phylum Chordata; class Actinopteri; order Perciformes; family Bovichtidae; genus Bovichtus; species Bovichtus variegatus. Next base: position 10,391,850 of record CALSCE010003134.1, read on the forward strand.
TCGCTGTGATGTGAACCTTCCTTCATCCACTTCGCTCTACTCCACATGCGTACCTTATTTCCAATGCTGGACGCAGGCCAATAGGCCACTGCAGGTGAATCCCAGCACTTCCTCCGGGTTTTTCAGGGGATTTCAGCTTGCGTCAGCAGTTGCATTGCTTTGCTATCCTATCGTATCAGCAGGGATATAAAGGGTTCATTCACTGTGCGTGCACAGAGTTGGATCTTGGGATGAGATATTATGTGATTTTTATTTTTTTTTCTTTCCTTTTAGCCGCTTGATCTGATTTTTAGGAACATTTTTTTCCCTTTCACGAGGAAACAAACTCATTTATTGTTTGTTCTGGTAAAGCTGCAATTCTGTGGGAATGGCTTTCTCTACCGCTGCTGGCTATGTACTTATTTGTTTTTTGATTAGGAAAAAGCTACATATTTGTCACATGTAACAAGAATGTACAATGGCTCCAGATGGGACAAAGGGCAAATTAGAATTCATACAATATGAACATTAGGCATTTTTCGACCAAACCTGAGAACTACAGACCACCAAGGGCTGTTTTTCTGTTTGCATTCACTCTGCTAAAAGGTGACGTGAAGTAAGCCACCCTGCCGCTGACGAGTCAAAATCGGGTCGTACTTCCCCCCATCGCTTATATGCTCAGTAAATCCTGGACTTAACACGGACAAATGGATCGACAGTTTTGGTCCATTTTCACAGTTATTAGTGTTGTCTGTTGTTTATACGGCTAACATGTTTTTAAAAATGCCGGTTGCCAGTGCTGCATTGGCTCATGTGTTCGACCAATCATCGTACACGTACACTCAAGGTTTCCTCTTGTGCTGGAAGAGTACCTACTCTGAAATCGAGCAACAACAAAAAAAAGTCTCTCAAAACAGTGTTCGAAGAACTATGATTGTTCCTAGTTCTTGGACCAAATAAAAAGTGAACACGTGCACATGTTGCGCCTGCAGTGCTGTTGTTTAGTCAATATTATGTGATATGATCATGATCTATTAATGGAAGGATACTTACAGACGAGCGCTTAACAGTTTCATGATATATAATGTGCGAGTCATATGTACGCGCATAGAATTACAACTATCGACTTCAGAACTCATCTTACTCCTATATAATTACCTACCTATGAGTGCCTATTAGTGTACAGTGTGCATTTGCAAAGTGCAAAACTGCTCCACTCCATCTTCCTCCTTCCTCTCCTTAAAGGAGGTACTGTAGAAAATTACAACTCGCTCATAAATAATCTAGACGTGCATCCCTTTTTAACCAATGGAGACTGCCGGGCCGCCGCACATTTCACTCAACTATGTGCTAATGTTAGACCAAGCATCCAGCGGGGGGGCCAGAGGGCGAGGTTTATTCTGGGACAGGTATGCACAGTGTGACAGAGCCTCAGGGACACCTTGAGAGTGGATGTGGTGCTGGTTCTTTAATAATATTGTATTTTATTGCGCGGACCGTTTAAACAACACGCTGATGGCTGATTTCGAGTTGTTGTTCCGACTTGAGGGGGGGCTGTTCACGTGAATTTTTCCAGTCGTGAACTATTCATTTCCGATTATTCCGACACCACATGAATGCGCCACAAAAGCCTTGCAATGCTAACGACAGTGAAACATAATTCATGTATCCGCTACGTGATCCGAATCCACTCCAACCTTAAATGGGATGTTCCTCAGCCCATGCTACACCCTTCCAGAAAGTTTCATGAAAATCGTGCCAGTAGTTTTTCCGTAATCCTGCTTCAAGTCAAACGTTCCCTATTAGGACAATAAAGCAAGAAGAACAAACGGTCAAACATACACACAAACCGAGCTGAGAACATGACTTCCTTGGCGGGGGTAACAATAAGTCCATCTTATAAGGTCGTATAACAATGCAGGGCTTTACACTTTTTGAGATTTCTCTGCAAACGTGAGCCATTAGCTGTCGGCTCCAATTTGTTCCTGACAACACTGAGGATGCCGGTTATTCCAGTGCATCTTCAACACACCACCATAAAATAGTTTCCAGTGTGGGAGATTCACTTCATCTCTGGCAAGGGATTGATCCTCTCCTCCTAGACGAAGTTTGACGAACATAAAACCACACTCACCGCACAGACAAGCAGATTAAGCAGGGAATCCCTGCCACTTAGAGATTGACAGCTGGGTATACAGTAGCTTGGCCAGAGTGTGTCTTCCCATAATCCCCCTCTCTCAGCTTGAATAATTGATTCTGAATTGATTTAGTCTCTGCTGGCTCACTTGCTTCTTCTACCGTATATGTTTTTTTGCTTCCTATAATTATTGTCTGCCCTGTTTCTGTGCTAGTCAGCAATAAAGCTAAGCTTTTACCCTCCAAATGGAAGCGTTTTCGAGGAAGCAGCAATTAAAAATTCATTTGAGATTTGTTTGTTGCTCTGACTGACCATAAACGACACACACCAACCATTTCTTTACATAAGGGAAGTTAAATGTCAGCCGATGCCCATTTAAGTTCTTCTAAACAGAACTCTGATAAATCTATGGCCTCTTAGAAAATGATTTTCCTCAACATCAATCTGCTCACAGTAACTTAAAAACCCACGCATGAAATGTCCATAAAAGCTTGTGTGCAGGATGGGCTTTGTTTCTCTCTGGTGAGACTGGACGTGCTTCATGCAGAGAAGTTATTCAGGATGAAATGTGAAGATGCCTTCTTGGTTGAACTTTGGACAGCCGAGTCAGTGTGATTCAGTAACTGAGCCTTTCACATGCTAATTTAATGTCATTCCTCTGGCCTCTTTCTATATCACCCCAGTTAACAAATTGACCTAACCACAATAATGTGACGACACTAAAACATATTACTTGTCCTCTTGTAGGACATATAGTCCCCACAATGTCCACCAACAAGTAGTATTCAACATTTGACCAATAATGTGTTTTTGAGCTTGTGTAGTATAGTTTTGACATTTTGGAAAATACGCATGTTCGCTTTCTTGCCGAAAGGAAAAGGAGAAGATTGATACCATTCTCTGTCTGTAAAGTAAATAAGAAGGTGGAGATAGAAACCAGTTGGCTTAGTTTAGCTAGTTTAGCCTAGCTTAGCATAAAGACTGGAAATGGCTAGCCTGGCTCTGTCCAAGGGTAACATAAATCTCTCCACCGGCACCTTTTAATACTCACTAATTAACATGTTATATCTTATTTGTTTACTCTGTGCAAAAACCAAAATGTAAAAAGGACAATTCATCGAATTATGGAGTGTTGTGTGCCAGACTATTTCTACAAGCTAGTTGTTTCCCTCTTTATGCTAAGCTAAGCTACCCGCATGCTGGCTCACCTTTCATATTTAACATAGGGCATGAAAGTGGTCAATCTTTTCGTCTCACTCAGCAAGATAGTGAATAAGCATATTTCCCAAAATGTCAAACTATTCTTTTAAAGGACAAAGCGTGGTTCGGCTTTGCCTGTGTATTCTGAAAGCTCACAAAATATTCAGTATCTTGATGTTTTCCATGCAAATCCCCCAATTTCTAAATACCAGCAAATACCTATTTTTGTTGTGGTCAAATTCTCCTCCAAACTCTTTTGTATGTAGGCGAAATTCCTCACATGAGGAGGTTGTTAAGCTGCTATCAGGGAAAGTGCTTGATGTCTTTTGGAGGAATAATAGGGAGGGAGGGACCCTTTTAGTGGAGGGAAAGTAAGGGAAGGGTAGGGGCTCTTGTCAAACCTTGCTGAAAGAAACTGGCCTTTCACTTTTTGTCTCGCCAAGGACTTTGGGAAATTTAGCAACAATGATGAAGGGGAGAGGAGAAATTTTAATTAAAAGTTTGATCTCAAAGGAAAAGAGGGGGTGGATAAGAAGGTTTAGTGAAGATGACAGGGAATGGGATGAAGAATGAAATAACAGACGGAGGGAAAAAATCCACTCAAGTGTTTTTATTTCTGAAATGATTCGAAGGTCTTTTCCACAAACGCTCACTGAAGCCCCCTGAGGGGACGGGACCCTGTCATCTCACTCCTGTGTGAATTTAAATCAGGTTTGACCCTCCCCCTTCTTGTCCCCTCTTCTACCCCCCACCACCATCATCACCCACAGCCTCTCTCCGCATGCTGGCTACTACTCCTCTGCAGCTCGTGCAGCAGATAAGTTGTGTTTTCTGTCAGTGTAGCTCTCTGCACAGAACCAGATAAAGCAGAGCAGGGAAGGAAGAGCACTGAGGGGGGGTGAGAGGGAGAAACTGTAGGAGGAGCGTGAAGGAAAGAGGGCAGCCGGTGCAACAGTTTTACACTGCATTCATCTACAATGGGAAAGGCGTGTTAGAGAGAGAGAGAGTGAGAAAGGGAGAGAGTGAGAGAGAACAGTACAGGCAGAGGACTCGCTGCAGTGCAGGTGGATCACAACTGAAGAGGAAGGTTCGGAGGCAGCAGTTTAACTCGACTTGGTTGTCCAGCAGGTTCGTAGTGCACTTTCTTTACAATGCCAGCTGATTGTGTGGTTGTGTGTGTGTGTGTGTGTTCTGTGACTGATATAATAGACGCTGTGTTCTCCACCATCAAGGCTGCTATCTCACTGCCGTCCGCTCTTGTTGCCTCTGTGCAATTGTGACATTTCCCAGAGCTGACCGTACGAAGAAAAAGAGCACGAACCTGTGATAAACTCGTACACGAATTGTGTTTTTCTTGGCATCTCATGCACAACAAGTTCAGGCTACATGAGAAACTTCTAAGCCGGGACGAGAATATTCTTCTTTGGTTGCTTCATGCCAAATGAAATGGAAGAGGGCCTCTTCCCTCCTTTTCAGATTGCTTTTTACTACGGAGAAGAATAGAGCCGAGAGCTGTGAATGGGCCAGAGATGGCTTTCTGTGTGCAGAAGAGAGGTGCCGCCCTCTCAAGTGTCAGCATGCTTAGTGGGTTGAAGGCGGGGGGTGGGTTCATGTGCTCGTACTTTATAGAGGGGGCTGGGTTTTATGCATCTGGGCCATAAGAGATGAACTATTGTGTGTACTCCTCCACTTGTTATAGCTTTAAAGACTCTTAAAAGTTGACTATATTTAATGTTTCTTGTTGCTCCTATTGTGCTCTTTACCCCCTGAGGGGAAAGGCGGAGTGATACAGTCAAGTGCTTCAGTCGTTCTTTTCATAGGTGTCTGTTTACCATTGACTGAACAGTGATAAGGAGCTGCTCGTTTCTATTTCTGGCTGTTGTTTTCTGGGTGTTTCTATGAAAGGCCCCCTTTCATGGTTGGATAACCGACTGAGTGATGGGAAAGTCTGCGGTTGGGTTGTTCTTTGCTGATGTTGTTATCTGCCCGTGGGCCCTGAATGTGTTGCTTAGAGTTGCCCCACTTTGTTAAATTTTATATCGCTCGAGGTGTTTGGCATGATGGAGGATATGCATTCCAGGTCTCGAGGTGATGAAGCATTTCTGCTTGTTTTCTTTTTCTTAAACCTCTACATAAGAAGTAGTACAGCAACCTGTGCACCACTCCAGCTCAATCTTCTCCGATTTTTCACAGTTCTCAGTTTTGCCACATTCAATTTTTTTTTTCTTTCTTCGGCTGCACATTTTATCTGACAGAGAACTGCAATCTTCTGTTGGATTAGGGAATGTAGTGGCAATATCAAGGCCCAGGTTGAATCTTGTTTTTGCTGCGATTTCTTTTATTTTTTATAAATGGGGTCAAATTTCAACCTACATCAAATCAAGACCGTCCAAAATAAACCTGTGCACTGAATTGAAAAATCTGGCAAAGCTTCAAAATGTCGGCTGTTGGTTATCGTGTCCCTATAGAATAACACTACAAAGTGTGTATATTTGCTCATGTCTTATTGCCTTTCATCTCATCATTCCTCCTGACGAGCGCAGCTGAATTAATTTCCCAGCTGCGGGCAAATTAATTCTGACTTGCTGTCAAGTTGGTCTTCTATGCGCTGAAGTGATGAAGGCTGATGGATTCACATCAGTGACACAGACACCTGCGTCCATGGTGCTGCCTCCTGAGGGCAGTGACCTTTATATAGATACGCACGCACACACACACACACACACACACACACACACACACACACACACACAC
>CALSCE010003134.1:10397929-10407929 GCA_943593645.1 Bovichtus variegatus
ACACACACACACACACACACACACACACACACACACACACACACACAGACTTTCCTCCTCTATTGTTTCATCACTTTTTCTGTTATCTTCACCAAGGTACACATTACTTTAAACTAAAGGTCCTCATAGAACGTTATTGATGAGACATTTTAATAATGGGATAGCATAATGCTAAACTAATGTGGACGATTGTGTATAAAACATTATATTTTTATTTTATTTGTTTTACTTTGTTTGAATGCTGGATGTGGTTCTTACTGGAAGGTAGCTGGCAATCACACTTTTCATAATGCTGAAAATGCCTCAAAACTCTCGATAAAGAAACACAAATAGTCTTGCTTTGCAGACGTTTAACCGAGGTGCAGTATATTCTGCATTGAGAACTCTGTCTGTCGATGAGACGTATAATCTACGTACACATCCTGCTTCCATGGCACTCGCTGCCATGGCGATGGCCTCGGCCCTGCGACGAATCCTGAATCGTCCAATCAAATATTTGTCCAGAGCTCTTTTGCAAAGAAGTAATAAAACAGGAACTTTTGCAGCAGGCTTTGTTTGGTCTTCATCTTTTGGCCATTCTCTGAGCTTTTCCTATTGTTGAAGGAATGACTTTGTGTGTTGGGGCCCTTGAAGAAAGTATTGCCGCCTCAGGCTGAATGATTTGCGGTCCTGCTGGCCTTGATTTCCTCTCTTGAGGCAAATGTGCATTCATCTGAATTGTGAACACCACATGCCTGCTCTCGGGTCAGGGTTTTTAAGATGTGTCTTTGTGTTAAATTGAGACAGATTCCTCAGTGTAAGAGTTATCGTACTTCGACCTTAGACATGTAGTTCGATAACATTTTCAAAGTAGCCCAAAGAGCTTACCTTCCCCCCCCATGCTGAGGCCGAAGAGGTGAAGTATTGTCCCGGTGTCTCAATCAACCTCAGTGACCCAAGCAGCTCTCCAGTTCCTCTCCTTATGTTTCCACTTTTGGAGGGTTGATGTGTGCGCGTGCATGTGTGTTTTTTTATTTTTTTTACAAACTGACAGGAAAGGGGGTGTCTTATCGTCCAAGAAATGGGTGTTACTCTTCTTTTTAACTTGCGTTGTGAATCACTGGTTTATATAATGGTGTGTGTGTGTGCGTGCGTGTGCGTGTGCGTGCGTGTGCGTGCGTGCGCGTGCGTGTGTGTGTGATTTTAAATCGCTTGGCTAGCCTCCCTGTGATTATGTCATACAGCATGGGCTCCAGCTGTCCAGAGTCAGCTGCATTTAATTTAGCTTTCCAGAAAGTAGTCCCCAACCACAATGTGTATAAACTCCATACGTTTGTACCTTCTTTTTTTTTTAAATAGTTTTTTTATTAGTTTCCTAATTGTATGTATAAAAGTGCACGCTCAATAAACTCTGTGGAGCGTCACCTGTTGGCCCGCCGAGCGAAGAAATCCTTGCCGTCAGATTCTGGCTGATAAAAGCTCCGACCCTTTTTGATGATTCTGATTTGGGTATGATTAAACACCGCAGTCCAGCTCTAAGTTAAACCAAATGTATTTGGGCTGGGTCCCACTGAGGGGCTTAAATGTGAGCTTTTGACAAAGGGCTGCCCACATTTCAGCTTTAATGCAGGTGCACACGCAGGGGCCCAAACTCACTGCGGTTATGTTTCTTTGTAGAAAGCAAAGCATGGACCAGTAATGCCAAAATTATTATTATTGATGTTATTTTTATTTTTTATTTTTTTACAGTTGAGGTCATTTTATTTAGCAAACACTGAGGTCTTTTAATGTTTGATATTCCCATGGACAACTGATCCTCAATTTCCTTCTGGCTTGAATTCATAGTGTCTTGTTGACATAGGCTGGTTGACTAACTGTTGTCCTCTCCCGCAGACGGTTTAACAATGTTACCTAATCAGATTCTTGGGACCGGCTCCAAAAAAAGAGAATTGATTCTGTGTGGTTGATTTGTTGTTTGATTTTCTGCGGATATCTGACAGGCCAGTGAGAGAGTACTCACTATATCCATTGTATGTTCCTCTGGATGATAATATCAGTTAAATGGCTAAATGCCAATAGAAATATCTGGCTCTGTATTGCTCCTCTCTTTGCCCAGCCGGGGTTACACCCTTCTGACCCCAGCCTTGACCACAGTGAGCTAAGGCTTCTAGGGTGAAACCAATAACATTTTGAACTTCTCCCCAAGACTTTTTATAGGCAGCTCTGGCCGGGTCAGAGTTCACGGGAAAGCTTTGCTGAATCGGTCTTCACAAAGCGGCAGAACCTGCTGACATGTTTCTCAAACGACGTGTCACTAAACTTGGATCTCACAGTTATTTGTAGAATAAGAAGAATCTACACGCACCTGTTAGACTTACTGAAGGGGCTCGATGAACTCTGAATGTGGCTTCTGACCCGATAGATGTTACTCTGACAATCTGCCTACTTGGGATCAAATAACAGTTCTTCCTTATGTGTAAATAAAAGTAGTCATGTTGCCTGTAAAGACATGCTCGAGATTAGATCAGATACTGAATGATGCAAAAACACTAAGTAAAATTTTCCACCAGATGAAATATTGGGCAATATTCACCAAAACCACCAGATGACTCAGGCCTTGGGGACACGATGCAGCAGGACATTTCTCCCCCGCAGTTATGACCAACCTTTACTTTCCATTATGCTTAAGTTCCATTTGGGCCCATGGCATTCACTCTGGTTTATCCCCATCTGCAAATATTACTTCATTACTGTGCACTCACTTACTGTTGTACTTCAACTTTGACCCCTTAGATCCCTGATGGACATTTTTATCTGCAGACGTTGCATGTTGTCTGCATCTGATAAGTCCAGTTTCTACTCAGTCTCCCCTCTTGTCAAGGACAGCTTCCCTCCCTGTCTTGGCAGTGGCAATAGCAGAGAAGTGCTGAGTCACAGGGACTATCATGTGTCTTATACCATATCAGCTGTTCCTAGGAAGGAATTTCAGAGTTTTTTTTTTGCATAAAACTGGCGTCAGCCTTTTATTTGCAATAGCTAGTAATGCTGATGCCAGCTAGTAGAGTAAGAAACCACTCGGCATCCAACTGAAGCCGTTCTTGGTTTTTCAGTGACTGTGGTATTTGGGGAAAACAAGGGGAATGGTGTTTTTTATTGTAATGTTTAATGCCCCATTGACTTTCACTATAATTGCGAACAGATGCAAGATAATAAGTGCTAATTTCTCAATTCCCTGCGATGAAGGCTTTAGAAGTAGAGACTTGTGAAATTCTACATTTTGCTTTGTAAGGAAAAAAAGAGGGAGGAACTTTGAGCTCTTATAGGAAAGTGAGAATCAAAGAAAAGGAAGAACTCTTTTCACCAGTTGTCTGTTGTCCCAGATGTGACATTTGAGTCAGTTTGAGTGATTGTGAAAAGAAAAGCGGAACATGCTGTACATGCTTTCTACATAACTAAGAATCGTACCAACAAACCAGCACAAACATATATGACATCCCTAGGATACACTGCAAAACAATACAGAACCATGTTTTTTAATGTCCCAAAAACAATGACTTCATCATTCAGCTGGAAGCTTTTCTGTCCTGGCAAATATTGACTCTGGTGGTGAGGGGGCTGAGCACACAACCTTCCCAATTTCCCCTTAAATCTCCTTCTCTTCTCTTCCTTTCTTTTTTTTCTTTCTATCCTTTCTTTCCTCCCCTCTTCACTTCTTCTCAACCAAAACCTGGAAGTCATTTATAAAGTCCGGATGGGGTTTCTCCCGTCCAGAAGTGGATATGCGAGTAGGAGGAGGGACTCCAGTTTGACGTCCCACACCTCCCATCAAGGGAATTGCAGTGGAGACGAAGATCTCAGCGCTGGAACCGGCTGTGGTTTGACGTTATAACCAAAACCTAGTTACTAAAGCAGAGATTGTGTTTACTACAGTCGCAGTAGCAATGCTGTAGAAACATTGTACAAGATACTGTGAGGCATGTGAGCGGAATAGCTAGCAAAAGGGGCTAGTCTGGGTTGAGCATGAAGAAATGTATTATTGAGTCACTTTTGAGGGGATCAAATCCAAACTAAAGTGATCTTCAAAGGCAACTAAAGGACTTGTTTCTCCTCCAACCTTTCTCCTCTTTCCATCTCTGTCAATACTGTTGATCTTGATTTTGTGCCTCATCTGTAAGAGCTTCCTTTCCTCTCGTCTCTTACATTTGTCACACAAACTAGATTAGAGCTAATAGATGGACTAGTTTGTACTCTCATTGCAGTTTCTCATCCTGATCTGCCTCATCAGATTTACCGGAAAATATGCTGATTTGTCATCATGTACCGTTTTTTCTCACAGAGGAAAAAGGGGATTATAAAAGGGATAATATGTCAAACTGGTTAGATACATATACAGTAAATTTCAAGACAAACAGGAACAGATACATGTCTTGATAGCGTTAAGCCCTAAAGCTGTACCATCACAACTTTGGGGGACTTCTATGGGTCCACACTCCAAAAGCCTGCTAATCATTGTGGACTTAAAGTTAGAGAACACAGCCCAGATTCCTTGTGCATGAGAGAGGATGGGGTCCAACGATGGGGAAAAAAGGGGGAGAAACTAAATCTGCAAGTGGGTGAGACTCCTGAGTTTGTGCAAGACAGAGTGACGTATCCATTTCATGGGTCAAGGGTCGTAACCGAGTAGATGAAACGAGCAGAAGTGGAGATTGAGAAGTAGGGTGGGAGGTCGAACAAGCCACATGTACCAGTTTGGGATACGAGTTGAGTGCGAGAGTAGGTGGGAGGAGATGTTATTAATCTCTTTTTGTTTTCCATTCGTATTGTCATATCCTCTGCAGCTGGTCCCGGGGCTGAGAGGGAAAGAAAAACACAACTGAGGAGATCAGAAATCTAAACAGTGGTCCTGCCAGTGGGCTGGGTGTTCCCCGCCGCTGACACATCTGTAATAAAACACATAGTCTGATTTCGTAATGTGCTGCTAATGAAGGTGAAGAGAAGGCCAGGTGGGTGGGAAAATGCACATATGTAATGCAGCCCTTCAGTTGAATAAATCAGTGCAAGTTAAAAACTGATATTCTGATACAAATTCATCAGAAATCATGTCAAAAGTTGAGTCATCATAGTCTACAATGGACTGTTCTGAACTGTTTCATGCATGAAGTGGTTCTTCTTTTGTTTCTCTGTTACATAAATAGGCCTCAATATTTACTTTGTAATTCCACAGATGTATTGCACTGCCTTGACCCTCAACAGAGATCTGCCATTAACCGCTTGTCTAGTCTCAGGTCAGGTCACTGTAGTCTGACCTGACAGTCTGTGGGTCATGGTCCCTGTAAAACACACTCTCAACAAGGGTTTTCCCACCTGACAGCAAGCCTCTTCTGGACCTGAATCACTGCAGTTACAAACATAGGCTCATGAACAATCATGCGTACATACCAGAGACTATCCAGCACTGGGGAGGAGATGTCATACTCTACATCCTCTATATTGGGGCGGCAGTAGCTCAGTCCGTAGGGACTTGACAAGCACAGATTGTGGACCGGTAATGAAAGTGAGGCGACACAGAATTTTATTTTTTACTAATCGGAAGGTTGGAGGTTCGATGCCTGGCCCCTGTCGACCTGTTAAAGTGTCCTCCGGCAAGATACTGAACCCCAAATTGCTCCCAGTCGCACAGCCATTGGTATGAGAGTGCGTGTGAATGTTTATCGCTCCTCATGAGCAGGTGGCATCTTGTATGGTAGCCTCTGCCACCAGTGTATGAAAGTGTGTGTGTGTGAATGGGTGAATGCTGGCTTGTGTTGAAATAGGCTTTGAGCGGTCACTAAGACCAGAAAGGCGCTCTATAAATACATTCCATTAACCATTTACAGGACATACAGATGTACTAAAAGTTGAGCATAGGGATATTTTTTATTAAATGCTACTTCCTCTGTAGTTTTCTGACTCACTACAAATGTTGAGCCAATCCCTTTTAGTGCAATGTCACCGCTCAGTTGAGGACAAGGCTGTTTCCAAGTAGGAGCACAGTGTCATGGGTCATGGCTGCTCAACACACCACTATGCTTTCAATGCGTGCTATATCACATGTTTTTGTACATATTTTTCAATTATTCTACTTTAAATTAATTGCAGTGGCACTGAGATGTATGGCTTTTAAGTTTCAAGTTTTGTTAAACTCAGAAATGTGTCTATATGGCTTCTCGCTTGAGAAACCTCCGACCTCTTTAAAGCAGCTCAGCTCTTCAAAGGATACTACTTGGCTAAGGCTCATAAAGGTCGTCATCAGTGCCGCTAACACTGGCTCGTCCAGAGTCCACTGTGCCGGGGGTTTGGCAGGTAAAGAAGTCAGTTATGGAAGTCATTAAAATTCCTCAGGAACATGTGGACCCTTGTTTATTTTTCCGCCCAGGCAAGGAGGGTGGAGAGCTGCCAGGACGCTGCACTGTCCTTCTCTCAGCGAGAAGGAGAGTGGACAGAGTGCGAGAGAGAAGGACCTGATGGAGGACGAAGGAGATGAAAGACAGATGAGCGGAGGAATGAGTGAAGCAGAGGACAGACTGGTAGAGGGACAGTGGTTGAAAGAGGGAGATGGAGAGATGGATGGAGACAGAGGAGGTGGAGGCAGACAGCCTCTACTGGAGGCCAAACAAAGAGTCGGACTAATGAGCGTTGAGGTTTTAGTGAACCGTACAGGAAGAAGATTAGAGACGGATGGATTGACACACCGGCTGGATGCGAGAGAGAGGAGTGGAGGGAGGGAGGTCAGAGATGTAATAGCTACAGTTTGTCCAACTGTCAAGTGAAGTTTAGACAAACTTTAAAATGTCACACACATGTAATAAACATTTACTCAAAGCTGATTACCTGACTTTAAAAATGAATTGTGCAGTGAAATAGAGAGAAACATGAGACATATCCAATTTTAAATATTTAAAACGTTTTGTTATATTAAGAAAGGATTTTTTTTTCCTTTTTAAATATGCTTTGTTCTTCAAGAGTTTCTCATTTAAAATGCACGTATTGGTTGGAAAAAGTATTTGATGGAAACCTAACTGATGGCAGAAGGGCAAAGAAAAGAAAGAGTTTGACACTATTTTGTGTGAATTATTGGCGCAACTTCCTTTTAATCCTTTTACTGAACCGGCATCTGCACAAGTTTGTGGTATGAAATGGGCGTCTTCACTTTTCTTGGAGATTTCTGGGGAAAAGTACTAACACAGTGTTCAATGAAGCTCTAGGGTTGGCTGATATTTTTAAATGTTCCAACCGGCCACTGTCAGATGAACAACCAGCAATTGCAGATATATTACACTCCTGTGTGCGGAGTGATATTTTAGTACCCGACCAATGTAGTCCCTATGTCCTTATCAAAAGAAGTGGCAGATCGGATCATCTAATAATTTCCCTTTGCACACTGTGCTCTGTTAAAGCCATGCAGCATTGTTGGCTGTTAATAAAAGACCTCTCATGGCATCTCATTTTCTTAGATCCTCCATATGCGATACACGGCCATGCTTCACATCGCCCACCTACTAGCCATAAATCTTCCTTGCCTTCATTTTAAAATGTGGAAAGAGCCCCTCATGCTCGCCTTTAAACACCAAGAAGGGCCTGCTGTGGGCGTTTTGTCTGATTGGTTAAACAGAGGGGAGGACTTGTAAGGGGTAATGGTGCAGAGTGTTACCTTGGGGGAACTGATTCTTTAATATGGCACTGTGCATGTGCGAGTGTGTGTGGGAGTCAGAAACAGAAATGACCGGTCTGCCTCTTCCATCAGGCAGCCTGTAAACCGAGTCAAGTCCCCGCCTCGACTTTAAAGCATTTCACTACTCTCCTTCTTCATGTCCGCTGGCGATATTCTGTTAAGCATCTGATCTGACAGTAGCCTGAAAGTAGGGAAAACCTGCAGTGATGCCAACTGCTATGTTGACCATTCATCTTCCAGCCATCTTTTATCTATTAAGCAATGATAGTGGATAAGGAGATGTAGGGGGGAGGGAATGAGGGATGAGGTTGGTGCTGTCAGCCCAGGAGCATGAAGAAGGAGAGAGACGGAAAGAAGGGAGTTGAGGAATTTCTCAGTGCATAGCTGTGGTATCACCTTGCGCAGCTGAAAAATGTATAAAAGTGATCTTTCTTGCTGGCGATACTCCCCTCATCATGGGCTAGGACACAAGATTTTTCAGCAACGTGCCTTCAGTGGAGTCACCCTCCATCTCCATCCCTCTTTTTTAAATCTTTTTCCTTTCTCCATCTCTCTCCATCTCAGTGTTTGATCATGCTAATTGGAACTGACACGACAATGTGGGCTCTGGGGGCGATCCTAGCATTTACCTGCCTCGCAGACAAATCGGTGGCTAATTGAGACGTAACATGAGAACAAGCATCTCCCTGCAGCCTGAACGTTCCCTCCCAAAAGGCTGTGTCTGTTGAAATGGAACCAACTGTGGGATCACATGTCTGGCATGGCCAATTTAAATCATTACGTGGCATGAAAGCTGACATGACATCAATACCTGGGGTCAGATGCATTCATTTATATACCAGAGACGTGAAGTAGATATGACAGTGGGATATTGTAAGTTGAGGTTATTACTTGAAGTCAAATGCCAAGGGTTCGCTGAGATTCTGGTTTCATGAGCATCTTTGAAGGAAAGTTTATGAAGTCAAAGAAGAAGGTTCTCAGTTTAAAGGCCACACCATGCGTCACTTGCAGGATCATTTTACGGTGTCTGAAAGATCTTGTCCGATGGCGGAATTGTCGGACATAGTAAATCCAACAATCATGGCCATTGTACGCAAAGATTGCCCAGTTGTGCGGAGCCAGGTGTGAAGTAGACGGACTTTGAACTTTACTACTTTGGTCACTTTTTGTGTTCAACCGAGTTCAACCCCATGGGGCCTTTTGAGGAGAAACTGTTGCCTCCTTAGTTATCTGACGAGTGAGCTGAGCCAATTGGAGTTGACGCTGATGCTCAGTGACACGCTGTAGTTCCTAGTAACCATTAGCCTGCAGGAGTTTTTCTTGATTTAACATCCGAGTGATCTTTATCCCGGCGGGAACATGATCAGACATCTGAACTTGAAGGTTGAAAAGATAATCCCTCATGGTTTATGATCCGACATCAGTTGTGTAATCCTTTCTTTGCCTGCTCTGCTCTCATTCTTCCTTTGTGAAGGTCTCCCTGTCTGCAGTGGCTTTAAGATGTCTGTCATTAGATCCTTTTATATGTTACCCGTCTGCCTCAAGTTGACAGTGACGCAGGTACAGGTGTGCTGCAAGTCGGCGACGGAGAATCTAAAGATCCTCTTTTCAAGATGCCAAATAGATAAAAGAACAAGGCAGCGTTGAGAGAAAAAAAAGAAAGCAGGTGAATACCATGAGTAAGCTTTGTTGATGTGTTTTAGCTTTCTGCAAGATCAGGGCTGAATTGCGTCCCGTTTTCTTTGGTATTGTGCTTAAATTAACTTTAGCACTGGTCACATCCTTCAATGTTTTCCTTCCTGATTGCATCACTAGGTCTCGGTGTCCGTGACGACTGTGAGTCATATAGCACACTGGTTGTCAGGAACAATAAGTTGCCACAATGATCCGCTGCTTCTCTTTGGATATCCTTTAAGCTCTTCCTGACTGGGAAGGAGGGTAGTTTGTGTGCACTGGTGTGTAAGTGGGAATGTGAAGGGTGTGTGAGGAAACAGCTGGACCTACTTATACAAACATACAAAGAAACCCTCGTACAGTTGGTAATGAATGTGAGGTCATTTATACATTTCTGTATACATTGTGTTTGGTGCTTTTGAATTGTACTATGTTAGAGCATGTTTTTTTACTTAAATCTGAGAGGGGAAAAAAAAACTTCTTCTACTTCTACTTTTAGGCAAACGTCGACAAAATCGCTCCATTTATGCATCTCGATTTCTTTAACATGCTTTGAGTTCTAAAAATGCTACTTGTTGGTTGTGCCCGTTTGTCTTCCTGCCACTTCTTCTGTGTTTTTAAGGAATAAAAGTTCAG
>CALSCE010003134.1:10420034-10438351 GCA_943593645.1 Bovichtus variegatus
GTGTGTGTGTGTGTGTGTGTGTGTGTGTGTGTGTGTGTGTGTGTGTGTGCGCACTTCATTTCATATCAGCATTTAAACATCTCTTTTAAATTGTCCTCAATTGCTCTAACATCAATGTCAGAATCACTTTACTGAGCAAGCCCAATTAAGTTAAATGTAACAATAATAAATAACTAGTGTGACTACTGAGTATTGCAGTATGCTGTGCAGCTGAATTCTCACTCATTGTTACCTCAAAATAATATACTGTGTGTGAATGATCTGTGACAGGGCTCCCACAGCTCCCACAGCTCCCACAGGTCCACATACAACCAAGCCAGTTAGCTAAGCTCAGCATAAAACCACACATTAGGGTATGTGTATTAAACAAGCTATAACATCTTAAAGCGTGTGCTTCAGAAGCACTGGTAGGCAGGACTTGTTTCCTTTGGACAGAGCCAGGCTAGCTGTTTCCCTCTTTATGCTGCGCTAAGCTAAATGTCTCCTATCGGTTGATATTCAAAAATGTCAAACTATGTGTGTGCATACAAACGAAAGAGTACAACAGTATTAAAGCTGCCGAAGATGAATAATAACGCATATTAACTTCCAGTGAACTCTCATTGTGCTGTCATGCTCAGTAGTAGTATCGTTTAAAACCTTTTTTTATCTGATTTCAAACTAATTAAAAGTAAAAAGTAGTCAACTGATCAAAAAAATCAACAGTTGATTTTCTGTGTAAATATGCTCACATTTCCACATAATGATCTCCATTCATATTAATACTGTGATGTTAGTTCCAGCATTAATTTATGGTGCGATGAGTGGATAAGCATTATTATGCCACAGGTCTTAATGACTTTACTAAAGAATGAGCTTTGATGGAGATTCATTGCGTTTTGTGTAGCTACAAATGTTAACAAAATCTTTTTACAAAAACTCACTGCTTCAAATAACTTTAAGAACCATTAAAAACAAACCACATCATGACGTGTCACAACACATATACTGCTGCCTGCTGATTACTGTGTGTCACACACAAGGGCTGAGGACATGCGTACACACACATTCTCCACGGTTTGGAAGGTCGTTGCCTTCTTTCATGCTCCACGCACAGCGGCGTTCAGTACCAGACTTAAAAGTGGCCAAACCCCCTCCTTTCACAGCTTTGATTCAGAGGAATTGGCCTGTGGGTGGTGAAGCTACAAAGCACTTTTTTCTCTCCTGACAGTTTGTGTGACTCGCAGTGCTTTGGCTTTCATGTCACAGTTTCACTGCAGACGCATGCTGCTCAGTGCCAAGTGTGGACCTTGGCTTCAAAAATGTAACGTCGGCTTTGAACTTCTATGCTGTCCCACACTCATTTACAGTCGTAGTGCAAGGTGTGTCTGACCATTTCGGACGAAAACACGACAGGAAATGTATTTTCGTTGCGTTACATTTGGTCCCCTTGGGCTCCTTTTTTTTTTTTAAAAGGTAACTACAGCAGGTCAACCAGGATTACAGAAAATGTCCTACCTCTTTCCCCTTCTCTCCTTTCCCTTTTGACACTCATTTTACATTTTTATAAAGTAAGAAAAAACAAAACAACGTATTAATAGATCAAGTGGCAACATGAAAGCCTGTATTTACAACCAGAAGAAGTGATGTTATTGTAAACTTTTGTCCTCTGTTTCTGTTGACTCAAGGTGTGCATGGCATTCTGTGTGTGTGTGTGTTTGTATGTGTTTGTGTGTGTGTGTGTGTTTGTGTGTGTGTGTGGTCTGATATGCTGTGATTGCTATGGGAGTGACGGCAGTCCACAGGTATTGTAGGCTCTGTTTCAGATGGGTCTAGGGCCTCCACACGCCATATTCAGCACAGATGGACGTTACAGTGCACCTGAATGAACACCAACTTAACACCGAACCCCTGTACTTCATATTGGGCTTTGTCGACAAATCATAACAACATAAATCACTTCTATGTTTAAACTCCTGAAATGTTGCAAGAGACATTTAATATTTTACTGGCAATGCAACTCCAGCAGATAACTTTTGATAAAGCATTCCCTAAATTCCTGAACTGTACGTTTTTGACAGGAAATAGACTCAATTACGCCTTTTGTGAGAATTTCAAAGGAAGCCTGTCCGTTTATTTAGTGACGCGCTTTTTCACAAGAAAGATAAGAAAAGACGGAAAAGATATCAGTCAGGCTTCATAATACACCTGCACCAAGTGAGAAATGGAATCGGTGCCAGTTAAAAGCGATTACTACTATTCCCATGCTGCGACACACGTGACCAGGACAAGACAGAGTGAATAGAAATCAATGAGTCGTTGCTATTAGCTTGTTTCCATCGTTATCCTAGTTTTGATATTGAGCCTTGACAGGCGAGTCATAGTTCATTTTGGGTCCTAAATGAGCTTACCGGCTCCACATTTCCTACACACAATCTCTGTATTTCCTAAGCTATCTGTCACTTTTTTCTTTTTTTTTTTTGTTCAACTTGACCTGGAATGGCACTTTTGACCGAGGTGACGACTGGGCGGTGACTTCCCATTGCCACTTCCAGGCCTCGTTTCATCTCCATCAACGGAGGAAATGGAGGAGCAACAGCCACTTGTTGAAAAATACACACACACACTCTGCCCCCCTGCTCGCTCAACAGTTATAGCTCTACCTGAACCTTAAGGCACAGGCAGACTTCCCTGGTCACGCTTGAGTACATCCCTATAATTGTGTGTGCGTGTGTGTGCATGTGTGTGTGCGTGCTCTTTCTCCTTGCAAAGTAACACAGCTGTTTAGACAGTGACAGCATTGTTCCCAGTGAGCGCTCCAGGAAGTGAATCTGAACACGTCTCAGGGTGTTAAATATTACCTGCTCTCTAAATGCCTCTTTACCTCTCAAACATGGCTTAGAGGCTACTTAGGATCACTCCGATACAAGCGTAAAACTAGACGGCTGCTAAGAGCCGCATAAACAGAGGAGTGACAGTTCAACAGGTTTGTGCATGGGTGTTTGTAGGTGACGTAATACTGGCCTTTTTTTTAATTATTTTTTAGCCCTGCAGGGTTAAAAACTGATCAGGAAAGACCAAAGGCTGCTTCACTGAAGCACCGGCTGCCCTGACAATTACAAAGGCAGATGACGAGAACACAAAGAGGCTCTTAATCTGGTCGCTTTCTTTACCTCCATTTCTCTGTCTTCATGACTATAGCAGGGACGCCGGTTTTTGTTCCACCTGCTGTTGTCGCATTTGAACATAACTGCTAATGAAGTCGAAGCCATGTAAGACTGACTGCCAGTATATAGGAGGGACCAGGAGATTCAGTTAAAGTGGGTTTGTTCTTTTCGTCTGTTTTATACCTTACAAGCATGCCTTGTATGTTTGATAGACAAACCAAGGCTGTGTTCAGACCAGCATTGGCACTGCATAAATAGAAAATGCAATCCAGTCACTCCTAGAAGTAAAAAAAAAAAAAAACCTGTTTTGAATGAAAAATATTTAACCCTTGTGAATCATGTGGAACTAAATATTTCATTTTATTTTTCTACATCTCTCACGCGGTACATAAATGTAGCACTTCCTACAATATAAAAAAAACTTCCCAGACAAATTGACAGTATATAAACGTACGAGACGAGGTTAGTCATTCATTTTACTGAGACAACTGTATTGATACAAGCAAAAAGCAATGTGACATCATCCGGCAGCGATGGTATTGGCCAATCCAATACGTGTAAGGGCACATTTCCGATTGTTTGTAACGTGAGCAGGGTAATTACTGTTAACCTTCATATCATCGAGATGGAGGATAAATGATTGTTAACGTGATAACATTGCAGAGTTGCAAAACCCTGTCTCGGAGTATTCTAAACGGCTGCAGTGTTTTGACATCTGGTAAGCCTTCAAATTAAAGTATTTCCAGTATTGCTCTGAATCCTTCTTCGTCCCCTCACCAGGGATCGCCCAAAGCAGCACATCCAAACCAAAGCAAGTTTTCACTCCATGGGTGAAAACTCCTCAAGCTTTTTAAGAGTTATGTTGGCCGTCGTGTGGCTCTATACTGTCCTTTATGAATCAACTTGGCCTGTCTATCATGTAGGCAAATGGCGTTCGAAGTAAAAGTAGTCAAAACAAGTTTCGTGAAAAAACTACTTCTCTTATGTCAGTGGGGGTTGCCTCACACCCATTAACTGAATGAGTTTTATTTTCTTAAGCATTACCTCATCTGTCAATTTCCCACCGTGGGGTCTCGCCACCATTTTTCCCTGGTCTTTGGGAAACGCTCGGAGGTCCCAAAAATGAGCCCAAGTGTTTGTACATTCCTGAACAGTTAGCATCAGTGAACGTGCCCCCTCGCTCCTCTCCCGTTACTGCTTGCCGTTTGGTGGGAAACGCTGATAGCGGGGCTTTGGCAGTAAATGGATACCAGCATGCAGACGCTCAGGTCTTCTTCTCTGTTGCGTTTTTGTTTTTGTCCACAGCTTATCACAGAGGTCAAGGAAGGGATGACTTCAACAGAAATGTGGGATTACTTAACGGTGGTGTGTAACGGACTCGTTAATCGGCAGACTTGATAACAGTTGTGAGGAGGCGGCAGATTATCAAGCGCTTTATGACCTGCCAGGGTTTAGTCTAACCTTGTCTGTAATGTGTCACATGAGTCAACCTGAGGCAATAACAATCATTTGGGTTTCCACAGGGTCATGATTAGCTATCGTTACAGAGACAAGCCTGCTGTTATCAACCAGTGAGGTGACGCCGCTTGTGTCTTGGGACTGTCCCAGTTTGATGTGTTCCCTTTGCTTCAGTCCTCTTTGAACTCGCCGTACACTGTAGGCAAAGCAAAGATGCAGTTAAGCTTGTGAGACAGTTTTGTATTTCATCTTTGACAGTTGTGTATATTCCTAGGTTGGGGTCCTTTTTTTTTTTTTTTTTTAAATATGTTTTGTAATTTCATATTGCGCATTACAGTCCAGATGCTGTATTTCAGAATGGTTGTTTAAAAAAAAAAAAAGAGTGAAGAGTTTGTCATTTGAAGGCTTTCGTTGTCTAACCCTACTACTATACTATATATAACGATATAGTACATAAGCAGCAGGCCAAACAATTGTTACACAATCCATAGTGGTGTGGTTGGACATAAAGTGCTGAGTGATGCACCAACATCCAGGAGGAGGGAGGGGGGGGATCAGCCTCCTTTCTATGCCAGTCTGCACTGCGGCTGAGAATACTGGGCAGGGCAGTACAGAAGAACCTAATTCTGTTCTATGATTTTAAAAATAATATGAGACCTTCTTAAAGTTATTTACATTCTCTGATTATTCATTTTTGGAAATGGATGTGTCCTATGCAGAACAGTTCCACAACAAAGACTGTATTGAAAGTGAATTAAATTAAACAACAGCAAAGTGTTTGCGAGCATGAAAAATAGAACGAGTCTCACATAGAAGTGTATTTCATGCTGCTTGTTGCACAAGGATGGACACACTGATGTGCCGTGCAGACGCTGTTTCCATGGATCAGTAAAGCAGCAGATTGTACTGATCAGCCCACCTTCACCCAAATTGGTGAAACCACTCTGACAGATCTGCTCTGTCAGCAG
Source organism: Bovichtus variegatus (assembly GCA_943593645.1). Classification (NCBI taxonomy): domain Eukaryota; kingdom Metazoa; phylum Chordata; class Actinopteri; order Perciformes; family Bovichtidae; genus Bovichtus; species Bovichtus variegatus. Next base: position 10,425,607 of record CALSCE010003134.1, read on the forward strand.
TTTGCTGGTCTAAAAATCTGCTGAATCTCTCCATCGCACGCGTATTGCACTAAAAGAAAATGTTCTTAAAGACAATGCTGCAGTGGATTCTCAATCTGAAACAAACGGTCCCCCCAAGCTACTTAATACAAATAGATTTGTTTTCTATAAGCATTGCTCATAATGTCATTTCATACTATAGACCAGCCGCACAATGCCAAAGACAAAATAATGTTTCCTTGTGTAGTATGTGGGAAAGCACAGTTAGTCATGTGGGGCCTGCAGGACGATAACGTTTGTTTGGTGGAACAAACCAGCTGCAGCCCCCCGAGCAAGTGCTCCACTTATATCCTTGACGTGCACGTGATGCCATTTTGATGAATCGGCCCGTGTTGCCCGTGTCTGCATGTCTGGAATGCATAAGTCTGTCTGTCTGTCTGTCTCATCAGTAGGTACAATCTTTGCTCTTTGCTGTACTTAAGATAAGCAGGGTGCCCGTGCTCATGTGTTCCTAGTACAATGCCATTGTGCAGGTGAAATAATAGACTATGCAGTAATGCGTCACAATAAAAAAAACAGTCAAACTTTAGATAACAACTATTGTTATCAATTTAACTTGTAAACCCATTAATACATATTGTGAGTTTTTATTGCTATGTTTAAAACTTAACAATAAAAAGAGGGACGGTTAGAAAAACGTCAGTATATAGAATTTGTCCAAATCCTGAAAACTATCGTCATTTTTTATTTTATTTTTTTGTATAATGGTTGCCAGCAGTGTTTTAGATCGTTTGGTTCACATGGTTGCGCTGTGTTACAGGTTCACGTGTCAATCATAAAGTCCCTGAGAGACATATTCCACAAACCCTAACAACAACAATCATCCTGCTTGTGGGGCATTCATCTGGACTTACTCATTCTTCCACTATTTTTCACGTACTGTATCCTCGTGACCTACATATTAGGTACACGTTTACAGCTTAGTGATGCACCAGCACAAATCTCTCACCACTTTGTATTACAGCATGGAAAACATCATTCTTACACAGCTGTAGGCGCTGGTTTGAACTGATATCAGGAGGAAATAGGGATTCAGATTTCACAAAAACATGCGGGATTTCGTCTGAGATTTAATTTTGGCTTGGTGTCTGTTGCCACAGTGTTGTTACAGTTTCTCCTCCAAGAGCATAAACAAAAACTTCTTATCGTCGTAGCAATCAGGTGATGGCAATCAGCGTGCGCTACAGCTTTTTATTACCCTAAAGCTCTCGGCCAAAAACATTTGACAACTACTCGCATAAATTGAAAGTTGCGTTTTTATGACCGAGTTTTGTGCCAAGTGAGATGACTTTTACAAGACAGTTCAAAGTTAAAAAAATAAGCTCACAAAGAGAGACAGTTTGTAGGCCTGCATATTCCAGAAATGTGACTGTTGTTAAATTATTTAAAAATAAAACGTATCTGTAGTTGCTTCTTCAACACTTCTATGTATCACACGTGTGTGTACAACGTCTTTTCAGTGTCACATACTAGTGGTGAGATCCACTTGTACATTTACGTAGCAGGCGTGTCGGTGTGAAGCATGTTACTGTGAAGGTGTAAAAAGAATTTGTGCATATTTTTATGAATTTTTTTACCCCAACAATCCCATCGTTTTTTTCGTTCTACCACTCGGGTGGAAAACAAAGACTCATTCCCAAAGCCACTGCAAAGGGTGAAATGCACCTCTAACTGCGCCGCCAAGCAAATAGTGTCTTGCTGCTCCTGTGCTATTTGCACCTATTTAAATGAGATAATATTCATACATTTGGCACTAGGCAATTGGATAATTTAAATCGGATGCAAAAAAACCCCCCCGCAAATTGCACTTAGTTATAAAACCTAAAGTCTGTGTTTGCGCTGTAATATCATTAACACAATACCGTTAGTGAATCAGTTTTCACCAAAGTCTTAGCAATTGCTCCAAGGCCAATAAACGATCTATAAATCTACCTTTAAGCTCTGTATTATGTTTTTTTTACTCATTTAGGGCAATAATTCATTATTCACTATTTACTATTGTTTATTGACTATCAGTTGTAACATATTGTGACAGCCTGATCGTCATATGTACAGGATTTTGTTCATTGCAATAACCATCAATTTATTATTTTATATGTAAAAAAAAAAATAAAACATATTCACGTTATACAGCCGATGGCTTAACCTTATCACCCTAGTCATTAGTCAAATTTCTGGTAAATTTTCAGCTCATTATTCTGTCGGCTGCAGCTGACCCGCAAAGAGTAAAGTAAGTGATTGAGCAACACACAAAACGCCATCTGAGAAAACTGCATGAACAGCTGATATTTGATCATTTTAAGTCGGTTCGAAGTTGAAGCTTTGGTGAGAATCAATCAACAGGAACAAATGTCAACAGAAAAATGGATGCCAGGCTTATAACAGAGTTTTGCTTTAAGCAAGACACGGAATCACTAACAGCTGTGATGTGGTTTACACTGACCTCTGACCTGGGATCATTACACTGCGACTCATTTGAAAATGGTAGTCTTGGCAGCGCGTTTCAGTGTGTTTCAGTTCACACATAACATTCATTCTGAGGGGCAGAATCGGCTATAAAGGCCATGCAGTTTTTGTCTGCAGCAGGTTGTGTGGCTGTAGCTAAACCGCGGTCAGCCGGACTCGTAAACACTGACCTTTCGTACAGTCGCCTGAGGGCAGGCGGGGAAGCAGGGGGTGTGAATGAGGGACAAAAAGAGAGAGAAAGAGAGAATTGCGGAATGTGGGAGAGAGACCAGAAAGTGAATGGATCAAAGAAAAAAGAAAGAGGCAAGAAAAAAAGATGACTCGACACAGAGAGAGAGAGAGAGAGAGAGGGAGAGAGAGAGAGAGCAGGCAGGCGGTGTGATTAGTGTGTGTGAGCCTGAGCTCCGATTGGTCTAGCAGCCTATATGTGTGTGTGTGCCTGCTTCTAGCCAGTGGGCGGGGGATTAAGCCTGCGTCACGTGGTCCCTTTAGCTTCTTTTCCACACAGACACACACCCTCATTCGCAGAGGGCACACCGATACACACACACACACATCCTCTCGCATACACACTCACAGCTGTTGGTACTTCTCTCTGATGAACGGCGGGGCAGCCGAGGAGTAAGGCCCGCAGGAAACTGGGATAACCTGCTGTCTGCTGGCAGCTCCACCAAACGGTATCTATATGGAGAATCTGGACGGACAAGTGGACCGAAGGGTTTTCTGACCGCAGCCTGGCTCTCACTTTCTTTCCTTCATATCCCGCTCTTTCTCTCGTCTTTCCCTGGCTTCTCTCTTGCACTTGGTTTTGGAATTTGAGTGCAGACAGCGAGCAACAGAGAAAAACAGAGACATGTGTTTTGCCCCAGCTGCCTACTACTACTGCCCGTGCTCTCCCATTCACTGACCAAGCAGGAAAGACAAGGTTGGTGAGGCTTAGCTTATTTGTTTATGGGCTGGTTTGTTGTTGGTCATTATACCTGATTTGGATTTTGGTCGGAATATAAATACAACATGCAACATATATTTTTCTATTTATTTTAATTACTACTATTAAGTCTTTTAAAGACCCTTTTTATAAAAAGCTTGTCTTCTGTTTTTGTGTTCCTGCCAAAGCATGCCTCCATCTCCGATCCCTGAAACTGATTTGCAGTTTTAGGGGAATTCCGTGTTAGCATGGCTGCTTTGGCACGCAGGCACACACACTCCTGCACTATAAACACGCTTGGCAGTTACAGTGCAGTGAGTGTGTGCACCAGGGAAGATTATCTGTGGCTATTCTCTCTAATGTGGAGAATCGCAGAGGTTGTGTGTGAAGGAAGAACCACTTACCCACAGTATCTAAGGGTCACGGCAGCAACAAGAATCAGCTTTCCGCGTACCTTTCTTGAAAATATAAATGAATAATTTAGAGGGAATGCCATTGTGTGTTGCAATAAGGTTGCACAAGAAACCGACCAGCTGCTGCCATGTGTTGCAGTTACAGACAATAGCAGTGACGGCCGGCACGTCGGTGAGCTCCCAAAAAAGTATTTTTCTCGGTGTCATAGAAAAGCCGCTGGAGGATCTGTAAGCTGCCGATTATTTGGCTCACACACACCATCCTCCAGGTTCCACTGCTGGATCTGTCATGTAGGCATGTTTAGACACACCTACTCCTCAGGTTGTGTGTGTGTGTGTGTTTGTGCGCGTGAGTGTGCATGAGTTGCCTCTACAGTGTGCTCACTGTGCCATTTACCGTCCGTGTGGATATAATTAGCCAACGTACAGATTCTTTCCTGGTATTGTTGCCGTTGGGGTCACAAACACAACCCAAAAGACTGTTTGTCTATTTTTAGTGGTGGCAGCTCATAGAGAATCGAGCGGCCACGCTTTGAAGCTTCCCCCCCCAGGCAAGATAAAGATATGAGGTGTGTGTGAGTGTGTGGATGGGTGTGTGGCGTTGCTGGTGGGCGTCTGATCCAACCTGTTTGTGCTGACTGCCTGTAATATCAATCGGCATTATCGTCACTTTGTTTTTAGTTTGTTGTATCTTTTTTTTTTTTTTTTTTTTTTTTTTTTTTGCACGTGCTAGGCATCTTGTAACGTACACCGTTGGTGAAGAGAGAGATAAAGTTAGAGAGAGAGTGACGGACAGATGTAGCAGACCAGAGAGGCGGGAGCAGACAGAGCGATGGAGCAGACAGATACATGGGATGGACGTAGGTTTACAGATTGGCTGGCTGTCATCAGATGAAGATGGAGAGTTGTTTGTTGTCTGAGCTGCTGGCTCTGCTCCAGCTCCATGTCAGAGGACTACCGGGGCATTACGGCTGAGCACACACGGCTCTCATAATACAGGCGAAGGAAGGAACTATTTCCATCAAATGAAAAATAAAAGTGTTATCTTGGTTGTATTGGAATGCACTCAAAATGAGACATAAAAAGATGTCACCTTACTCAGTTACCGCCTCTTACTTGTAAGGGTTTGCTGTTTTTCTTTGTCTTATTGGATAAGTTAGTCAGACAAAACAGAAATCAGCTTGGGATTAAGAAACTGGGATCAGCCTTTTTCTTCTTCTTTTTTTTCCGGAAAGTTTATCAACCAAATAATGAATCGATTAAATTGAAAAAATAATCCCCAGAATGACGGATAATGTAAGTCATCGTGAGAAGCAGACGTAGAATAAGGTAGTTTCATCTCTTTATTTTTCAGTGCAGTTAAACCTGTAAGTAACCTGCATAGTGTTGGATAAATCTCTCTCTCTCATGCAGTAAGTCTATTGTTAAGGTTCCGGCCGGGTCAGGTGGAGGTTACGTTGTCTACACCATTCATCATGTAACTCCTAGTAACCAAAAACATTTTAAGCATGACACAGTCTATAGCAGTGATTTGTTTTGTAAGCATAGATAGTTTACGTCTGCCGAGCTGCGAGAGGGAGGAAGGGGTCGCTGCAGGTCACGGGGTGAGAGGTGGCAGTCACCTTGCCTCCGGCAGCGGCCGCGGTCTAGCGCCCTTCAGTAAACACAGCCTGCCTCGTCTATCTGCCACCGGCTAATGGAGCTTAAATCGATGACAATACAGCGCTGTCCTCTAATGCCATATCTTTTAAAGGGCAACTGTGTCTCGAATTTCCAGTCGGTCACTGAACTCAATCTAAACTTCTGGCATTGTTCGGAAAACTTCAGTGTGTCTCATTCAAGCGGCGCTCGAATGAATCGCAAGAGAGCATCTGTCGTGAAGCATGACATCAAAATTATAAAATTGATGCAATAATGCGAGGATCAGATTTCATTCTTACTCAGATTAATTGTGCACAAAACAAACAACGCCACTCACCCCACCCCCCCCACCCCACGCTCCCAAACCTCCCCACCGTTGATCTCTCTGGATGTGACCAGGCCGAGAGGGTTCTGGACGGGGACAATGATCTATTGATCTAGAGAGGCGGAGGGAGGGAGGGTGGAAGCTCATGCTGGGGACTGCTGGAGTTGTGTGTCTTGTGACAGAGCAGGGAGGGGATAGTGTACTAGTGTATGTGTGGGACTAAAGGGAGGGGAGAGGCAGTGTTTACAGAGCTTGGAGGGGAGGGGAGGTGGGGGGGGGGACTTTATTTTGGTGGGGCTACAGCTGTTGTGCACACAGAATTCCACTCATTCATCAAATTTCAGGCATGAGCTTCTGCTGTCATTCACAAGTTGTGGCTGGTTGTTTACACTACATTTCATTTAGTTTCGGGCACCGGAGCATCTTTGAACAAGTGCAACAGAAGTCAAGGAATTCAACGCTGAAGCAGAGATTGTGAAAACAGTAGAGTGACGAGTAGATGTGCAACGATAATTGATTAGTTTGGCAAAAATGCAATTATCTTGGTAATTTTATCAATCATTTAAGTCATTTTTCATGCAAATCCGGCAGAAAATGCTGTTTATGCTCAAATATGGAGATTTCCAGCTTTTCTGTTTCATAGCATATTAAACTGAATGTCTTTGGGTTTTGGACTGACGAGACATTTAAAGTCAACACCTTGGAAACGTGAATGGACATTTTGGTGATTTTATACACCAAAGGATTCATTTATTAATCCATAAAATAATACAATACAAACACATTGTTTTGCAGTTTTATCCTAGCCTGTCCTGTTCACAGTAAGTAGAACAGTGCAGACACACAGGAAGGATGAATTCAATAACAGGTTACATAACTCTTCACTGCCCAGCTGCCTTCTCTTAAAGAGGATTTTTGGGGGGCTTTTATTCGTTTCCATAGTATAAATCACAGCTTTAGTAGTGGGATCAGGTACTGAGCGAGAAGCTTCCTGTGCTCTTATGGATTCTCTGGTTCACAGATTAACATGGATATTTTGGCAAGACATTGCCATATTTGAGGTGTAATCTTTCTTTTTCCTGCTATTTCCTCAAACCTTTAACTGTACGTCTGTGACTTGTCACATCTCCAAAAACACGGAGATCATCTGCATAGAGGGGCCAAGGATACCAGTTCAAATGACCAATGGGGGAAAAATGCAGATGGAAAAAGCATGTGACAACCACATTGAGCTACTTCTGGAGTGCCTCTGAGCAAGGCATTGGACACTTTTCTGCTCAGTGTCCAAATGTAGAGCAAGCAGGAGTTGTTATGGGGGTAAATTTAATGGTCTGAATATTGGATAATTGCAATGAATGCGTTTGCGTAACACTTTGTGGCCATCGGTAAGCCTTTGGATTGGAAGTGTTGAATGTTGTCGCTGGCTTTCTTGCATATTGTAATTGGTACAGGAGCAATTGCGTAAATGTTGAGCCTTAACAGGGATTTTCATTCATAGGAACAAGTGACGACAGTGAGGTCATGAGAGAGAAAAAAACACTGAAAACATGTTTATCCACATGGAAGGATTTTCTTGAACCCATTGTTTGTTTGCTCCGAGTATGACTCTTCTATACGCTGGGCCATGTGTCACTGCACTAATCTCAACCATCTTTTTTAAGTGGCATTTGACCTGAGTGAGTAGCTTAGCGGCGTGTGCAGACCAAAACACCTCTCTCTCCCTCCTCACCTCCCCCTGTTTCCCATCATACGGAGTTAAGAGAAAAGACTATAAAGGGGAGAATAGGGTCACTTCTGTCAGAGTAACCACTCAATATTGATCCTCCTGCTGTTGATCACTGGGCTTTTGAAGGCGGAAAGCAGCGGGATTCCTTTCTTAAATCCTTTCTTGCTCTCTCTCTCTCTCTCTCTCTCTCTCTCTCTCTCTCTCTCTCTCTCTCTCTCTCTCTCTCTCTCTCTCTCTCTCATTCCTCTGCTCTTCAAGCCAAGACACCATCTGTTAGAGCTCCCATAAGCCCCGCCTCTCCTTAATACACCACCAGCTTATCCTTCGCTACTGCAACTGCAGCCGTGTTGCGATACGTTTTGTCTTTCTCTTCCTTTTGAATGAATCTGTGCATTTCACCAAGGAGGTTATGCATTTTAATTACGTGTTACTTTACAGAATAACCGCCTCTGTCGAACCAACACGCGAATCGTTCTCACCGTCTTCACTTGGTCTCCGGTCAAGTATATTAAAGGAATTTGTGTAGGATAGACGGGGCTTTCTGGGTCATTAACTACTGTGCTTCAATCAAAAGAAAATCTGTGTTTCCTAGTCTGTGCTTTATTGTCAGATTTCCTCTAAAATGTGTATTTGGGTCACAAAGTCAACTCTTTCACATACATAACAAACTTTGTATTAAAATGTTTTTATGCATTTCCTTTTGCCTTTTTTGGCTGTGTCCCTTGGCGTGACCACAAGGCATAGTGAGTCACACTTGTTGCTTTTACTGTTACAATCCCTGTATCCTGCAAAACGCTTGTTGTCATGCCAGCTGACCTGAGAATGAACACTGGGAGTAAAACTCACCAGTCAAGGCCTGGATGTTGAAACAAAACTGCTCCTGTCCTCCTCATGCACTTTATTCGATAGTGTCAGAGTGACCTCAGTAATGCCTATTTGCAGTTGTTGCACCGTGTGTGTGTGTGTGTGTGTGTGTGTGTGTGTGTGTGGCTGTCAGTATTTGCTTAAAAGTACATCACCTCTCTGTGTTCGACGCGTTGTAACTCTGTCATCTGCTGGTGGTGAAGTTGTTTGTCAATGAATTGAATTGGGATATATACTGGATGTTTTCCATTATTTTTGAAAGCAATATATTGTTACTTTTTGTTTACTTTATTGAGTAATTACTTATGACTGAAAGTCACTTTGGTTGAAAGAACGATGACATTGATTCAACTCGAGCAATGGATATTAAACATGAGTGGTTTGCCTCATCAGTGAAGGCTTTGTTGTTTGTGTTGTAGTTGTTTAAGTGGGAAAATAAGGCAGCATACGAATACATATTTTTTTTTAAATGACATCATGAAACTTCGTAAGTTTTCCCTTTTTTTGCATTTTGCCTTCCCCAAGCAAATCTGTTTTGCATCATAATGACTTTGCATACCACATTGTCATAAGTGCTTTAGTTTGACTTCTGGTACATTCTGTTCTGTTCCCTAAATTCTCTTTTGATGTGCTGTGAAATGCTGCAAAACATCCGAGTGCACATGTTTTTAGTTTTTTTTAAATGGTAAATTTGAAAATGTTCCCACTTGTCTTTTAAAATTACATGATTCTTGTTCTAATGTTTCCGCCTCTTTTCTTTTCTTCTCAGGTGAGAGTCAGAGCGGCGGGCATAGAGCGAGCGAGTGAGGTGACGCAGGCATGAGCGCGGAAAACCATCAAGGGGTGGTGACCACCCCGCCCCCGCCCAGTGGAGGGACTAAGGAGCGCTACTTCGACCGGGTCAACGTCAACGACCCGGAGTACATCAGGGCCAGGAACATGTCACCTGACCTGCGGCAGGACTTCAATGTTCTGGAGCAGAAGAAACGTGTCACGCAGATCTTACAGAGCCCCGTAAGTCATTAAAATAATTGTCAAAATTCATTGCCTAGAGGAGAACAACAATTGACAGATGGTAAATTCCTAAAATGGTTGATGAAGATGACAGTATAATGCTTTCAGCTAAAGCCACTGTTAACTCTTGACGTTGCACAAAAGCAAACGTGGCGAAAGAGATTGTGTGACGCTGCATATTGACTACACAGGAAGCACAGAACCGCGTTACGTAAATGAAGCAGGTGAGAAAGGTGCTTCCTCGTTTATACTGTACATTGAATCGAGCGTAGAGAGTCCTGATCTGTTAACATGACAATAATCTCTATAAACAGATTCTGCATATGAATTCAGAATATGGAGGCAACGCTACAAGATTTTGGTATCTGAAGCGTTCTGGTTTCCCTTTGTCGTCCCAGTCGTGTTGACCAGTCACATTTAAGCGTTCTTTGGTTGTATGCAGGTAAAGAGTCCGTGTGGAGAGCAAAAGAGGTGGACAGCATTGGCCGAAATGCAATCTCTGAACCCATCGGCTATTGTCTACCTACGATATAACTTTCTATTTGCTTTGAATTAGCTTGTAAACTGGCTACTTGGGATCCGGTCGTAGACGTCTTCTCTCAACTCCGACTCCCTTCCCGTGTCTCAAGTTGCTAAGCGGACTGTAAACGCTGAGTAGTGCACGGAAATGGAAGTCTTTGCCCGGATACCCACTGGCTATACCAGAACCCCCGAAATATTGGCTGTTGCTCCCAGAGGCTTATCGTCCTCACACTGATAGATTGACGTGAGAGTAAAAGTGTCCATATTTGTTGGCCCTGTGACAGACTGCTGACCTGTCAAAGGTGCACCCCACATGTTCCCCTATGTATGCTGGAACAGGCTCCAGCCCCCCATCAGCCTGGACAAAACAATTAATTCCAGAAATGTAACATAAGGCGGTGAAACTACCTGCATCTTATTTTATCTTTTGCCAAAGAATAGGGCGGGTTGAGTTATCAAGATCCCAGAAGACCCAATGGAGAACTGTTCACCTCACTGACTCAACACTTTGGGCAATCGCTTCCCATTTTCTCTTTCTGCCAGTTATTATTCCCCAATCAAGTGATTTCTAAAGAAGTAACAGCAAGTTACATCACATGTGCTTGTGTTGATGTTGATGTTGTGAATCACAGCAGTGATTGAGCCCGCTCAAACCCAAATATAACCACCAGCTACCACAGCCTCGCTCAGGCTCACTGTCGGAGCCCTCCGAGTGCCCTGCAGTCCAGCGGCTCTGATGCCGGGTCAGGTTTTGCTGAGGTAAACAACTCTGTGAGCACAGGGTTACAAGGTTCCAGCACGCATCATGTTGTGGTTTTGATTTCCTTTCCCTAGAGGTCTGGATTCTTGAGAATTATCTGTTGCTCTACTTGCCAAACTGAAGTGCTGGAGCTACAGTTGTAGGTTTGAGCCCATTTGGGACCGCACATACTAATTATTTAGGCACTCGTAGTACCGTAAAGTATTGGGATATTGTATCTTTGCTGTAGTTTTGCAGTCGGCTGCAACCTCTGCAAAAGATCAGAAGGCAGTGCAAAGTGTGTGATATTATAACGGGGAGCAGTTCAAAGAGAGCACAAGCTACACTAACGCTTGAACACGAAAATATGCACGACAGATGCCAGAGTTCACAGAAAAAACACCATATGCAATAGTACTCTTAGATTAAGCTCATATTTTCCATGCGTTTATGGATCAGTTTGTTTCCTTTTTCGACCCCTGAATACATTTACATCGTTGTCAAGAACTCAACTCTGGTAGTAAGAGTTCAAGCACACGCTGTTCATTTACCCTTATACAAAGTCAAGATCAGTGTTGTCCGATCTTGCTGTTTTTATGGTGCCCTTTGAACAGTTGCGTCACCTTGTGTGGAGATTTTACAACAAGCCCCCCGCCTTTCAGTTCAGCCTACACAGTGTTGGGAATATTTACTCTGCACTATTGACTCAAGGCTGGTCTCTGACTGAAGTGCTCCTCAGTGTTAACACAGGGATCTTACATTTGGAGAGGTGTGCGTGCGTGCATATGTGTCTGTATGCATTTGTACTTCAAATCACTTTGAAGTGTCGAATACACTTTGAAGCTTTTAGAGTCAGCAGGGACAGATTTATGGTGGAGTTAAAATTCGGTAAAGGATAAAGTTACACGTTGCATAGGCAATGAATGTTCCTCACAAGTAGAGTAAAATAAGCCTGGAGTGTGTGTGTCTGTCTGTGTGATTGATATTGGGTAGTGGCTGGCGTGGTTTGGCCCGTTTTTGTTTTTAAGCTTTAAATGTGATCCGCATTCTGCACATGCCCGGTGTTATTTTCTTGGCACGCATCGTTTTGTGGCAGATGTCTGGGAGGCTGCTGCTGCTGATGATACAGGTTTCCACTTGATACTCTGTGTCACATTTGGTGTGTACGTGATCGAGTACCACAAGTGCAGTTAGGAGTGAGCAAATGAGCGAGCGCATGGAAGGGCTCTGCTCTAAGCAGACAGTCGGCCACCGGTCCGGCACAGCTGGCTCCAGTCTGTCCTTATCGGCTGCGATTCAGCGTGTTGAATTATCGGGACAAGCGGTCAGAGAGAGGTGGCTGTCCGACCACACCGGTGCAAGACGGAGCAGAACAGTGGCGGCCACATTGATCTATCAAACATGTTGTCCACTTGTATTATTCCGTGCCTCTGTGAAACTGGGAAAAACTGAGTTTTGTTTGTCATTTTGTGATGTTTTTGTTTGAAAACACAGGCTAGTTATTTCCTCTGTCAGGTGCTGAAAACATATGGATGCTGCTGACCACCAGCTGACCCTCGGCTCTAGTCTTTGTGGTGTGTTCAAGTGCCCCTTTTAAGCTCTGCTCGAGTTCTAGTTAGCTCCAGTTCTCTGTTGATCTTCATGCTCTAAACTCACGGAGTAAATTACAATATGTAAAACTGAAGTGAGGTTTTGATTAAGGTTGAACTATTCCATTTTATTCTGGCGACTCTAATCAATATTTTTGTATTCAAATATCAAATGACTGTCTATTGTGAAAGATATATAGATCATAGTGATGAACAAAAGAGTGAATATTAGACTTACACCAGTTGGCCAGAAATACGACTCAAAATATTTTCAATATTGTGTTTATTGTGCCAATCAATCAATTAATACTACTTTAAATGTATTTTTTACGCTGATAACTACCAGTGATAACAGTTGTTTCCCCGGATGGACGTCAAAGGTTACCCATGTTACATCACCCTGTGTGTGTCTGCTTGTGTGTTACACTTGCGGTCAGGCAGAGTTATATATAATATTCCAGTTTGATGTGGTTTTGAAC
>CALSCE010003134.1:10448351-10477728 GCA_943593645.1 Bovichtus variegatus
TCTTTCTGACACGTCCTTTGGCATCTTTTTATAATTAGAAGGGCTATGTTTGTCAGAAGGGCCTCTCAGCAGGCGGGTTTGCCTGACAGAGTGAGGGAGCTGCCTTTTGAAGGATGTGCCGGGGTGAACTGATACTGTACTGGACATGTGATTTAAACCAATCGACGTTCGATCGCCTGACAGCTGGCTGCGGCTGTGTGCGGAGACAAAGAGGTCGGTAGTTAGTCACGCTCAGCTGGGACCATTAATTTTCCTCTGCTGGGTGAAAGATCAATAGACGGTCATCCATCCAAACACCCATCTGGGTGTTAAAAGGCAGAGCAGCACTCGGGCATGTCTCCTTTTCAGTGATCACCAGCAAGCTGTGAACCTGCTGTTTTAATTCATTAATATTATTCTATGTCAGTGCCAATATAACACTGTGTTTGTGTTCTAGTTCTAGTTCTATTTTTTTTAGGTCTTTTTTTGTACAATCCGTGATAAGATTAGGAGAAAGTGCTGATTCAGAGGAAGGAGGATGTCTGAAAAGACCTTCAAAGAAAAGCCTGTTTTCCTTATTTTACCAGAGATGTCGTTTTTGGACTCATCAGTTATTTCTAAGTCGGGTTTCCTGTCGCACTAGTTTTGTGTTAAATACGCTGGTGAGGGTATCGGGGTGCACTCAGCACTTTCACTGTAGCACCCACTCGCCGCTTCATCCTTGCTTAATAGGTTACTCTGTGAAACAGATTCTTCTCAAGGAAGAAGCGAAACGCAGCAGAACTGCAACACATGAGTAAAAAAAAAATGAAACTCGTACATATTCAGCCGTACAGGGTGTATTTCATTATCCTCAGACTGGATGGTGGATGCCCTTTCCTGTTGTGACAACGTACACTTGGACTTGTGAAAGATAAACGCGAGGTCGTAGGTTCTGGTTTGTATCACAGAACAACATGTGGTTACAGCGACAGGGATGTTATCCAAGGCCTGCAGGCAAAGCTGTGTTTGTCATTAGGTTTTACGGCGAGAACTGTCATCTGCAGTCAGTTGCTCTTTCTTCAGGTTTTATCCCTCACTCTCTTTCTCCAGATATCCATCTTTATTTTCCTCTGGTTATCCAGCTCTCGTCCCTCCAGGTCTCTGCCTCCATCTTTCCCTTCATCGCTCTTCTCTCCCGTCCTGTAATCTAATAACTGCTAACTGGCTGGGAATGAAGTTGTCATAGTAAAGGATATGTCCACTCCCTGACTATATTATGTTTCCTGGTAACGCTCCTCTTCATGTCCAGGAGAGGAGCGGACAGAGAGGAGGAATCGTTGATAATGTGATTTCTGTCATCATGCTCATTGATTTTCTTGTGTGTTTATGTCTTCTTAGTTAATTTTGGAGGGTTATCAGCTTTGTGTTTGTGTGTGAGGGAGTGGATCTGTCAGTCCCTGGGCATATTTGATTACACTGATGTGAGCATGGTTAGTTTAACAGTATGTCTCCCTTCAGCCTCATCATCTTTCCTCTCCTCCCTTCTCAGGAGAGCGATCTACTTGACGACAGCATCCTCTAGACTCGAGAGGATGCTGTCGTCAAAAATCTTGTTTATGTGAACATTTTCTAGTAGAAACATAAAATACAAGTATGAACCTGAAAATGAGCACGATAGTATGTCCCATTTAAGAAAAGGGAAACAAGGTTCGCATCCAGCAGCTCCATCGTGACGCGTTCACTGACTTTGTCTCCTCCTCGTTTCCCCAGGTGAAGGTCAACATCATCGGGGATGTGATCGAACAGGGCTCCACCAACCTGAGGATGGACCCCTCAGGTTTCAGCCCCCACGCTGCCATCTACTCCATGCGTCCAGACATCCGCTGCATCATACATGTGCACACTCCTGCCACGGCTGCTGTAAGTTCACCTGAAGCTCTTTGTGACGGGGATTTTGAGTTAAGGGGAGGTTCTGGGAGGTTTAAATATTCGAACGGTGTAATTGTATAACACCTCAAATGAAAAGATACAATGGTCTGTAAAGAGACATTGTTATGGGAAGTGTTTCTGATGTGCAGCAAAGACGCTCTTATCTTATTTCTCTTATCACTCAGAAAAGAGATTCAAAGTATTCTTCTCAGAGGCATCTAACATGAACGTCAGCTGCAGACTCGGATGAATGGAGCGGCTGTTGCACACCTGTCAAAGCTTCTCAGCTCTCATGTCTCTGTTGCCTTCCTCTCACCTTCCTCCTGATTTAGGTGTCATCTATGAAGTGTGGCATCCTACCCATTTCCCAAGAGGCATTGATCCTGGGCGACATCGCCTACTACAACTACCAGGGCAGCTTGGACGACAAGGAAGAGCGCAGAGAGCTGCAGAAGGCCCTGGGGCCAACGGCGAAGGTAGGAAAACCAAAGAAAAAAAACTAAGCGCCGAGCAAAGTCTTCCAGCTGGGCAGTCCTGCTCGTTCTTAAAGGAATAGCTTGCTTGATAAGAATACGCTTCAATAGCGTTCTTGCCGGCCGTTAGATGAGAAGCTTGGCCCGTAGATTCATATTTACTGAACAGGGTGGTTTCGATCTTCTCATTTATCACAAAAAAGTATTTTCCTAAAGTGTGAAATGATTCTTTTAACTATGCAAATATGCAAAAAAAACAATTCTATACTGACAGCAGGCAAAAAATATGAAAAGAAGCGAACACATCACTGGCTGACCAACTGTTGTATTTCCTGAAGTCTTCAGGAAATACAACAGTTGGTCAGCCAGTGATGTGTAGACGGGATTTCTTGAGAGATGTTTTTAACACGCTCATGAAAAGGGTGTTTTTGTTTCTTGTCCCTGCATTTAAGAAAGAGAAATTAACTAATTATCAGGGTGAGGTTTATTTTGAATATGTCACATGAGCACATCCTGTTGAGATATCCGTTACCTTCTGCGCCTGCTTACTTCTGTCCCTGCATGTGCTTCCCCATGTGAGCTTCTTGCACTTGTCTTGTTTTGTAATGATCAGAGTTCAACAAAGTTTAAATTAGCAAAAAAATCAGGGAACGTTGTCCTTAAACATGGGATTAGAATTGTTTTGGTAGTTGCTTATTAGTTAAAAGGCCTGTCACAACTAAAGCAAGTTAGACAAATATGCCTTCTAAAGACTGTTTGATTTGTTTCTGTGTGTGTTACAGGTTTTGGTGCTCAGGAATCACGGTGTGGTTGCTCTCGGGGAGACCATTGAAGAGGCCTTTAGCTACATCTACAATACCCAATATGCCTGCGAAATCCAGGTAGACACACACACACACACACACACACACACACACACACACACACACGAGCTGACTGCTAAGTTTCGGGTCCCCAGTACATCTCAGCACCACTCGGCTTCCCCTGCACATGTATTCGACCAGCAGGGCGGCAGCTTTCCTGCTAAATATAATCTCTCCACAGCCGTCTTCACATTTCCCCACTCTCACTATTTCATTCATAATCTCTTGCCTTGTGGGAGATATTGTCTGATCGGTCTCACAGTGATGAAGTGATCAACGAGCTGACGTGTTGTTGTTGACATAGATCCAACGCAGCATTTAGAGAATGGTGTTTTTATTTATTGAGACACTTAAATGTTTGAAATGAAAGAGTTAGCTTAAAGTAACAAATACATTGTTGAAATGTTATGTTATAATATCCAATTTGAAATCCATCCAAAGGAATATAACATGTCACATAACTACAGGGCTTGTATCAGCAGATGTATTGCTGTCAGACTTTGCTTTTAATGACTTGAGGGACTATGAGGCATGTCATGATGTGCCAACGCTTGTATCAAAGTTATTGTTGCAGTCTGTGGGATTTCTCTGGTGTTTTGCTGTTGGACTCGTGCGTGTCTTTGTGTCCATTTGTACAGACGATTTTAGAAATGTTGTCGTGTCCCTCGCTGTAACAGGCATACCAAATCTCCTGATTGACTTTCCCCGGTCAAGCAAAGAAAACATTAATCCATCCTGCAAAGCCCAGCTTAATTTCTATAAATAAATCCTCCCACCATGTTTGTTGTATGCTATGTACTGTATATGTATTGGTTCTGTGTTAGCTTTAGATTGAGGGGTTTCCCTTTCTTTTTTTTCTTTTTTTTTTTTGGTAGATGACGTCTTTCTACTGCGTGGAAAACAGTCAGGAAGTCTGTTTCTCATTTTAAGTGGATGATCTAAGGCAACGGATGTTATGAGATAAAAAGGCCTTTTGTCTGTTTTGTGTTGCGTGAGCCGTCAGTCGGCAGTAGATGCTCCCAGACTTCTCACTCCGTCCTTACTTTGTGATTCGTAGGTTAATGCCATCTCGTGTGCTGGCAGCGTGGACAACCTGATAGTGCTGGACCAGGAGAAGTACAGATCATCGGTGCACGACGTGGCCGTAACGGGTGTAAACATGGGTGGCCAGTACAAGTGGAAGATTGGCGAGCTGGAGTTTGAGTCTCTGATGAGGATGCTGGATAACCTGGTGAGTCCACCACCACCTCACCACCGTGAGAAGATCTGTACATTCAACACCAACACACGGGAAAAGAACACTTATCTGTTCATCGTAATGCCTCCGGCTCATTAAATGACTATATACGATGAACACGTCCGACATCTGCTCTCTGTGTTATCTTCGTACAAATAAGCTCAGAGTCCATCTCTGTCTCGTCACTATCTGTGTCTCCCTCTTACAGCCGACACTTTTCCTCTTTCTCCCCCTCACTTCCTTCTCTGTTCTGCTGCTCTGTCCTCCCTCTCTAGTCATCGCCTCTCCGCATGTCGAGACTCTGAACAGCTCATCCCTCTCTTTTCTCACAACTCTTAAGCCATTGTTTTCAGTTCACACACAGACACAGTGATAGGAATGAGTGGAAGGGAAATAAAACGACTTACTATCTCCATCCCCCTTTTTTTAAAAAGCACTATACAAATGCAAAGAACTTCCTGATTTGAATTTTAAATGGGCTGCATTTATATATGAATGTGTCAAATGTGGGCGAATGTGAAGCAGGATGTAGCAGGGAAAGAGCACGCCAGCCCAGCTCACTGTCTCTGGATGAACAAAAGAAAAGAGGGATCAAGTCAAGTTGATAGGTCAACTTCGTCGATGGTACCGAGATGAATAGAAAAGCACAAACGGAACTTCACTGTCAAGCCGAGTGTGGAAAAACGCCTGACGAACAGCAGGGCCGAGTGAGAGTTCAGTGACAGAGAGAGGGGGAGAAATGGGACTGTGAGAGAGAAGGAAAGATGAGAATAAAGAGGAGAGGGGTGACTGGTAGTGGGGGATGGAGAGAAAGGGTCAGACAGGAAATGGCTCTCTGACTCCGTCCTCTGTGCTGCCAGAAGCCCCGTGGTCACAACACTGTTTTTCTCTTTCTCCTCCATTTGACTAACTGTGAAAGTGGCAACTCGACCAGCGTAGCAGGACGGAAAAGTCACAGAACAAATTCTTGTTTCTGCTCTGTGTGATGTAGAAATGAAACGCCGCATCCATCATTACGCATGTATAATGATGTGAGCTGTGATCTGAACAGGATGTTCCAACAGTAGAAGGAGTGGATGGAGGAGTATAGGTCAAATGGGGGGGGGGGTGGGGGGGGGCTACATAAATACAACAGACAAGAACAAATGTATGAATAAGCCTCCTGTTTGGCCATGAGGTTTTGGTTGCCTAGGTCACTGCAAAAATGAAACCAACCAAATAATCTCAGATGAAAGAAAACAAACTTTATGTAATGTGGTTTCTTGCTGCAGGGTTACAGGACAGGTTACGCCTACAGGCACCCGATCATGCGGGAGAAGCCGAGGCACAAGAGCGAGGTGGAGATCCCCGCCACGGTCACAGCATTTATGTTCGAGGAGGACGGGGACTGCGCCACGCGGCTGCCCTTCAAGTTCCTGCAGCAGCGGCAGCAGAGGGAGAAGACGCGCTGGCTCAACTCGCCCAACAGCTACACCAAGGTCAACGTGGAGGGCGGAGAGGAGCGCTACAACAGCAGGACCACCACGGTGAGTGAGTGTGTGTGTGTGTGTGTGTAGGTTGTTGTGAAGAACATGAGGAGGAATAAAGGTTTCAGTTGTAATACTGATGTCTAAATGTATGAAGCTGAACTGAGACAAATCTCTTTCCTAAGGTTTTAACAAATCACATGTGTACACGCATCACAGAAGAGAAATTGACTTGTCACTCAGTTCATTGTCGCTTTGTTTTGACCGGAGTTGTTCCTCAGTGTTTAACACCTGATACTAGGTCGCCATCTACCGGCTGAACAAAGAACTTCATGTACTTTGGTTCAGTTGCACGTGTTCATTTTATTTACCTCTGGGGCGTTTAGGCTGAGTGACTTCAGTGATTAAGTGCTGCACTTCCACCAAGTCGGATGTCTCACAGGAGACCCATTTTAAAAGAATGATTAAAATCAAGTCCGCATTATCTAAATATCCTGACTACGAGTGGATCTTTTCCCATAATTCCCATAATGCACCTCAGTAGAGTTTTTCATCAGACCCTCCCTGACTTCTTTTAAGTCCCCCAGTTTAAAACCCACGCTTTTTGATAAAAATAAATAAATAATAATTGTGGTTTTAGAATAGATGTTTTTTGTTAAAGTGGTATATAAAGGCTTGCATACAATTGTCTAAATGGAGTTTTTACATATATTTACAGTGTTCGGTTGTAGTTATTCTGAGCAGACAGTTTTAAACTCACCTGCATTCCTTCTACAGTGGATGAAGGCGGAAGAGACGGGAACCCCGATCCGGATCGAGGACCCCAATCAGTTCGTCCCACTCAACACGGACCCCAGTGAGGTGCAGCAGAAGAGGAACAAAGTAGGTCGAACGCTTCTCTCTTCTAACCCTCCAGAGAAGGTTCACACCTGTCATTTTGTTTCCTCAGTCAGCGTTTGTTACACGTGAGGTTGTGCAAAGCTGAACACTTCAGTCCTTTTACATTTGAGTTCTGAATTGTTTTTGACCGCCGTTTAAAATCAGTCAAAGTCCCTGTTAACGCTTCCTGGTGACATCATTGCGTGTTTTGTCCAATCCCAGATCAGAGAGCAGAACCGGTTTGATATGATGTCGTCAGGGCCGCGCTCTCAGCACCTTGCAGGCATCCCTGTTGATGAACCGCGACGGGTAAGAATCACGCCCTGGTTTTGCTCCTTTAAAAACATTGGTGCCAGACAGAAGCGAGTGTCTGACACAGAGTCTTGTTTCGCTGAATCATCTCATGTCTGCAGTTGGCCAGTTACACCAAGAATCACAATAAGAAAAATGCTAACATTTTAATACAATAATGAGTGTAGTTTGATTTAAAATGTTTGCTGTTACCTGCTGAAAGAGGTTTACTTTAAACGGAGTTCTCTGGCGCCAAGGCGAGCTCAGAATATTCTTCTGCTAATACAAAGTAATGTCAGGAATTTGAAGAAAGGACAAAATCTGATCTTCATGGAGACGTTTCATGCATTTTAAACTGTTTTAAATGGACACATAATACACAGCAACAGAATAAACAGTAGCTGCTTTTCAGTAGTGTGTGTGTTTTTTCTTTTTTTTTTTTTTTTTTTTTTTTTTTTTGTGTGCGTTTAGAGTCAGAGGCATTGACTTCACATTTAGGTCTCCGGCAAATATCTCCACAAAAAGACCCAGTACGCGTCTGTTGATGGGCATGCAGTGGTTTATTGCATGATGCCACTCGGCCTCCCTGCTGCACTCAAGCAACCAAACAGATTTCCCGAATGACTTTTTTTATTGAGCCATAACTCAAAGTTGTTGTTAGTTATTCTGGCTGATTAGACACAAGTGAAAACACCTGTGTTGGTGTTCCACTGGTGTGGAAGAGCTTTAATCCCCTCCCTCAGCAGCACAGCCAGGTCAATGACTCCTCCTGACCACTAGGTGGAGTCAACTGAGAACATTTTGCAAAGGGTGAAGGAACCTCTAGTAAGTCGATAGTTGCACTTAGTTATCATTAAGAGGAATGATTAAATAGAAAATATGTAGGAAAGATGATGCTGATGGTTTTGTGGTTGGTGTCTTGTCTTAAAGGATCTGGTGCAGATAAAAGTTCTGGTAAATATTCCAAAGTGTTTTTTTTTTTTTTTATTGTTGCAGTGGTGTTTTTATTTGACTCTCTTGTTTTTATTTTATTTTTTGTGGATTCATAGTTCACCTGTTTGCCCGTTCAGAACAGAAACCATCGCATGTTTTTGCAAGTGTCGTGTTTGAAGATCGACACTGATTTTTAAATGAATTTTCACAGATTTTATTTCTGCTTCAGACTAAGTTGCACTCGCGTTTTTTGCCACGTGTTAGTTCTTGAAATGAGATGTTCAGTCAGAGCATGATGGTTTTTAGGAGATATTTTTTGCACTAAAATCTCAAAGAGACATGTTATAAAATGTGTGTGTGTGTGTGCTTTTTTTGTTGTGTGCATGCATGATGTTTTGTGAGTACGATGGTGCCCACACTGCATTAGTACACGTCTCATGCTTTCGGAGTGTTTATGTTTCCACAGTCTGTTAAAAAGATGTTGGTTTGCACACTAATTGGTTGAGAATCTCTGTGTAGAATTGGTGATTACATGAGTTCTGTGTGATGTGGCCGACACTTTTATCTTTTATATGAGCAGCTTTAGTCAGGTTGTAATGACCCGCTCAGACAGTGTGTGTGTGTGTGTCTGTGTCTGTGTGTGTGTGTGTGTGTGAGTGTGTGAGAGAATAGGGGGATCTTTTTTTTGTTGTATGTGCATGCATTTATGCTCTGTACATCAGTTTATTTGTTTGTGTTTGCTCGTGTGTAAGTGTGTGTGTGTGTGTGTTTGCTCGTGTGTGTGTGTGTGTGTGCCTTCTGACAGTTTCTGTGTGTGCGTGCTCCCATGCTCACCCCTCTCCCTGTCTCCTCCCCAGCCATACGTGCCCACAGAGGAGGAGCAGATGGCTCCCCTGCCTCCCAACCCCTTCAGTGAGCTGTCAGAGAAGGAGCTGCAGGAGTACCGCAAGAACGTGGAGAGGAGGCAACTGGGCCTCAGTGGTACGACACGCATGCATCAATACACACGCTTGAAAAGAAGAATGCAAAACTCATACACACCTGTCCTCATATTAATGAATTTTAATAGGTGTGTGGATTTGATTCTGAACTCCTTCACGCTCAACTTGCAAAAACCACAAGGGCCCAGTCACACTGAGAGACATATGGACTGCACACACTGGCACACACGCACACACACACACACACACGCACACACACACACACATAGTGACTTGTATTCAAAGCCAAAGGCTGTGTGTGTGAGCAGCAAACAACCCTACCGATCTGTGAAGGATCATTTTACAACAAACTATTGTGAAGGTTTAAAACAATCGATCAATAATCAATCTGTAAAGCTTTGTAAGCACGCAGGAAGAGATTAGTTAGAGCCAGCGAGATTTGTCTCTAGATTTGAGAGAGCAGCCGACCTCTGCTGTTGTCGGAGATGTGGGCTCTCGTTTTTGGCCGTTTTGTATTGAGCCTGCTGATATGTCAGCGGGGCCGATATTACCAGCCAATATTGGTTTAGGCAGAAATCAATTGCAACAATACATGTTTTATCTGTAGCAGAGGATTTATTTTAATGGATTATTTTTAACATCAATTTCTCATAAATATATCCATAGATTGTGCTTAGATTTATAGTTATTTATAATCGTAAAATGTTTGGTTTGCCGCTATTACTGTCGCTTTATTAAGTAAAATTCCTTGTTAAACGGTAAAATATCCTTCTCTGGACACACGGTGTCTTCATCACAACTCTTTACTAACAAAATCTGAGGTATCCATGAAAAAAAACATTTGTTTAAGCAAATAATATTGTCCAATCTACCGTTATCTTATTTCTATTAGTCCCAGATATTGGTGTTGGCCTCAAAAATTGAGTTGAGCTCTAGTTTGTATCGCTGATATGCTCTGAGAGTAAAATCTATTGGTTTTGACTTGAGAGTGGAATGTCAGTCTATCAGTAAATCAAAAGAAATTAAAGTTCCAGCGCACTCCTGGATACTAGAATAGACAGCATTTTATTATGAGGTTACATTAAAAACAAGACCACGTAGTTCGCTCCTTCTTGATTTTACTGTAATCTGTCAATGAATAAAATAGTGTCTATTCTAGTATCCTGGTGTGTGCTGGAACGTTGATTTTTTTTATTTGGTTTTTGGTTTACCCTGCACCAGCCGGCCCCCATGACAGAGGCAGTGCTGTGCTTGTGGTATCTTAAATTTTTCTTTAATCTCGCAGATTCCTCTCTCTAACAAGTGTCAGGCTACTGCCTACTATGGTGTGCTCCATGATCTTTTTCATTTGTGCAAAAGACTTTTAAGTGTAGAAGACAAGACCCTTTCAGCCAGATGTGAGCACGTCCTGCTGAAGCCTGTTAAAGTTGTTAACAAGCACCATCTGACATTTTCAAGCGCTTATAATCGGCTAAAACAGCTGGAGCAGATTTCAAACTGAGCTCGAACCAAATCGGGATTTCTTAAAAGTGCCAAATCTGTCTCTCCTCCTCCTCAAATCTTGATTTACAGATTGATCACTCGACATCTTCAGTTTGTTCTGTGCTCTCTCGGCACTTTTGTTGTTAACAAACATCCATATAATCCAAGGGGTCTGCAGCCCTGCCTCCTTAGCAGCGTTCCCAGTGGACACTTCCATATTCTAACACACTGCCTGCCTGGGGTATCGCCTGAAAACACACACACCTATATGCCTTATAACATGAGGGCCTGTCCCAGCGGGCTCCACCGCCGCCTTCATCTGTGTGTGCACACACAGGGTCGTCAATGCTAATCGTATTAGCCCTCTGTCCCACTGCCTTTCAGACAGGCAATTACATTTCAATAGTTCAATAGTGAACAGATAGTGAAGGGGGGTGGTCCACTTTAGTCCCCATAATGCCCTGCCTCCTGCCACGTCGGACCAGGCTAATGTGTGTATGTTTAAACATGTATGTGTGTGTACATCAGCATGCACATGTGTTCATGCATGTTTATAGGATTATCTAAATGAATCATCCTTGTGTGTGTGTGTGTGTGTGTGTGTGTGTGTGTGTGTGTGTGTGTGTGTGTGTGTGTGTGTGTGTGTGTGTGTGTGTGCGTGTGTGTGTGTGTGTGTGTGTGTGTGTGTGTGTGTGTGTGTGTGTGCGCGCACTGTATGAGCGGCCGGTGTGACTAAGATGGTAGACCGAACAGACAGCAGGTCTTTACACCCGCCACATGAACGGAGCCCGTTGCTATGACACTGTTGCCCCCACAGCCCCACCAGTCCCCGGTGGCCAATCTGGAAGCAAGCTGGAGACCGTCTGTAATGGCCTGATATATGCCTGGGCTACACACACACACACACGTATAAGTTTTGCCTGTGATCAGTTGTGTGTAGTTCACTCCAGTATATTATTTTTGTAAATTAAAGTGTGATCGATTTAAACAGTTAATGTCAAAATAGACATAGTGCCTAGTATGAAATGTGCATATTGCAGCTGTCTGTGTAAAACGACCTACTGTAACTGCGGTGCGTGAGGTGCACTTTCATTGGACTGAGTAATATTCAACGTGCGCTGCCATACTATATTTAAAAGATGCACCGACTTCAAACTGAGTTCACTTTAAATCTCAACGTTGCGCATGTAACATCTGATAAAGAACATATTGGCACTTTCACTGCCCACACCAGGCTGTTATGCAACCACCTTCTATATGCTGCGACGCCAACTGAATGTGTAACCCTGAATGTGCTAATGAATATGTTAAAGTGAAATGGGAATGTCATTCACTCACACTAATCAGTGTTTGAAACTAATGAAGCTACTAATGCGGTGCTGGACTGTTACATTTACTGTACATAAAAAAGTTGTTTTAAAAGCTGTTTTTCTCATGCAAGAAATACAGAAACCAAAGTGCTCAATTAATTTAGCTGAAAGGAGCTCTTTGAGATTAAAAAAAAAAAAAAAAAAAGAACGATGAATGTTCTCTTAAGGAGAGTAAGTAAATGAAATAGAAAGTCTTTGTTACCTTAAGTATGATTATGGTTTAAAATGCTCCCACTTCTGACCTCATGAGGTGTACATCAGGGTGCTTAATATCAATTTCAAAATATTATAAAAATAACATTTTCCAATATTGATAGAAACTGTCACGATACAGGAATTCTTTGTAAAATCCTATACAAACTTAACAATTGTGTTCCAGTGTTTTGACAAAAAAATTCAAACTTTTTGTTTATTTTCAACCGGAAACCGCTTAGAAACTTTTGACTAGCTTTTGATATCATTTATCTCCTCTATGTAAAAGTGCCTGAAGATGACTCATGTATTTGGAAATGTATTATTAAGAGCCAATAAATGACATTATTTTTAGCAGGTTTTTCTGTTAGCATGTGGCACAAGGAGCTAGCGAGCTGCTCCGGGGCTCCAACCTGCGGACTTTATGTTTGTGTTCGGGGGAATATGTCCCATCAGTGGGACAGTCAGGCACAACAACAGGTTACAGTGCACGCTCAGCCACCAGGAGAAACAGATAACGAACTAAAGAACAATCAACAGACAAGGATTTTTAGAAATGTTGTGTAAAAGCAGCTGTGCATGGCCTGATTCTAACATGTGTGTTACCACTAATCTCTCCAAACCCCTCACCTCCCTCACCCTTCCTGCCTTCATCTCTTCATCCCCCCTGCCCAACCTCTCATCCCACTCACCCCTGCTGTCGTCCCGCTACTTCAATCCTCTACACCACCCGGCAATCCTCTCATCCACCCCTCACCCTCCCTCGACCCCCTCCCCGCAGATGGAGAGCACGAGCTAACCTCCGACGACGGCTCCACTCTCTCTCAGTCTCTGTCTCTCACCCAGTCCCCGCAAAGCACTCCAGCTAAAGAAGGTATCACTCACCCAGAGAGAGAGACACTTTGTCAGAATGATCTTCACTGTCTTGCTGTGTGTCTTTAACATCAGACGTGTGTTTGAGTGCGCGTGCATGAGAGTGCAAATTAAAATGAAATGGACTAAGAGCTCAGTTTGCAATGCTAAACAACTGATTTGTGCTATGAGTTTGTACTGCACTAAGGATTTTTTCTTGTAGAAGCTCGGCAGTCTACAATATGGCAAATGAAATGGCAATAATGTCCCATCCGCTCCATTTAAAACCTAATTTGTCCTTTTTTCACAAATACATTTCTGCTGTTGGTTATGAAAACTCATCCATACCCACCAGAAGAGATGAAGCAAACATTTTTGAGCGCTTTCTTACTTTTTTTTACATTAATACTGACTTAATTAAGTTTATTAAATCATACATTTATACTTTTGACATTTAGCGAAACAAAAAGGTTCAGAGCCACTGGTTTCTGTTTGTTTCAGTACAATATGAGAATCACGTAGCAGGGACTTTGTTACCTTGCTAGTAATTCCTACCTTGTCGGTGCATTCAGGGACATTTTAGATTTCAGAGGTGGCTTCCAAACCCAAACCTTATTATACGCAAGACAAAATTCACATTCTTCTTTTCATAATGTCCATTTTTGCTTATTTCTTATTGTCCTTTGGGTTTGACATTTTGGGGAAATGTTGCTTTCTTGCAGAGAGATAGATAAGAATATTGATTCCACTCTCATGTCTGTACATTAGGGATGGAGCTAGCGCCAGACGATGGGTTAGCCTAGCTTAGCATTAAGACTGGAAGCAAAAATACGCCTACTAGCACCTCTAAGACGGAATATTTAATGTTACATCTCATTGTTTAACTCGTTTGAAGAAATGTTAAAACAGAAAAAACTGTTTTACAGAGAGTTATATATTGTAACTATTCAATGATGAACAACAGTATTTCTGTCTTTTATGCTAAGCTAAGCTAATACCCTCCTAGCTGATGCTCAATGACTTGAGTGGTGTTGATCTCCTCGTCTAATTCCCCGCAAGAAACCAAATAAATGTTTTTCCCCAAGATGTCAAACTATGCTTTTTTTTTTTTTTTAAAGAACACAGATCAGTCTTTTGCTAGCTTAGTCTCAATGCTGAATGTTGGCGCGTCCTTAAATGCACCGCAAACTGGAATTGTCAAAACAAGTTCACATCATCAGCATGAGATCTTTTGGCTCTCTTGCCATGTAGGAGAGGCAAAAGGTAAAACGTGACAGACCTGCCAGGTTGGTAACATGAGCGTGCTATGATGTCCCATCGCATGAATTCTGGGCATTGAATTGTTCTTGTTCCTCTTGTTAACCTAGACATTCTTGTGTCTGACATTTGAAGCCAGTTGGTGTTCTTCCAAGAGAGACAAAAATCACAGCCGCCTCTTCACAGGTTGTAAATAATGACGCTATGGGATTGACTTCCTGTCAGCTTCCCTCCAGCACAAACACTCAAAACCACACAATGAGTAACAATTAAGCCACAACAGAACATTGGCTCAGGGGACCTATATTCCCTCACACCGCCGCTATGAGGTCAGCCCGTAGTTGTGCAGAAAACCAGGTCATTTGTCGTGCGAGCCTCTTTTTAATGCCGCCCCGTGTGAGTTTTTGTGCTAAGATGAAAACAACACAAGAAGTCATCATTGTTTTCATGTGTTAGTATAGCAACATGATGCTGCCACTCTGCGTTCCCCATCAAGAGAAAGGGATGTGACACTGGCAGGCCTGTTACGTGAGCGCTCATTAAGGGAGTGGGTGTAAGCCCCTTCTTTTTTTTTTTTTTTGAGATGAAAGGAGGACAGGGTCACTGGAGTTTTAGGCAGCGATGTTATGAAATATGTAGAGCACTGGGACAGCCTGTCTGGTCGTGTGAAGCGGAAGTTCAACACGCAGTTCAAATGGTAATGTTGTGTTTGGTACAGCAGGGACAGCAAAGCTTCACATGAAGCACATGAGCAGAGCGAGGTTAGACGCAACAACATGAACGCCTGTGAAATACAATGTAGTCCAGTGTTGCTGCCAAAAGTATAACTTTAGTGAAGCTTATTTTTTTGCTACATGTTTATTTAATAGGGACAGAGCCTGTAAATGAAAATCAGTATAAAGATACAAGATGTAAACATGCCGGAGTTGGCAAGAATGCTAATTTCCATCCCTAGCTTATAACTTAAACTTTTTGTGGCTTGTGTATCATTTTACAAGCGGTTTCTGGCATTTTGTCTTAAATCTGTTTTAAATCATTTTACATCCGTCCATGTTGGCGAGCTCATTCCTTGTATGCTAGACATGAGCCTAGTATATTCTATGGATTAACTACTGTATATATGTGTGAATGCTGATTTTATAAAAAAAATACTGGTTAAGAAATGTAAAGGATAAATCAGTTAAAACTGGTAACAAATGAGCAGAAAGACGATTTGACAATTAAACGTATGTCTATTTTTTTGACATTACTACTGGTTCCAGTCACTGATCAAATAAAACCAAACATTCTGTTAAAAGCATTTAATTTCCTGATGTTAGAGACTTCAATTTTATTTCAGCATGTCTTTAATCAGAATCAGAAATCCTTTGTTAGTCCCACAGTAGGGAAATTTACATGGTTACAGCAGAAAGGTAAAAAAGGATACAATAAAAATAAACCCACCTTTTACCACCTTTTTCAGTGTGTTCATGCCACACATCATTAAAATGCTGTCAATCTAATGTATATTGTACATGTCCACGTAGCCCTAAAGGTCTTTCTGACTTATGTTTGCATTGTGTGTGCTTGTTATTGTTTTACTTAGTGAAAATAATGGGAGATCAACATATTATTCACCACAAAAATGTATTCGAAAGTTATTTAATTTTTCCTTCAGTCAGTTTGATCTTAGCTCTGAATAGTGTATTTTCTCACTATTTCCCACATTATCTACTCTTCGACGTTGCATCGGCCACATGGGTATTTATTAGTTGTGGGTGCTTAATGGGTTGTGTCTGGCAGTGTCAAGTGAGGTTGCCTTCCTTTGTTCCTTGTTCCCTGTCCTCGCTTAACCCGTGTCTCACCTCTCCTCCCTCAGACAACCACACGGGCCTGATGAACGGCAAAGACGACCACGCCGATGTGGACAAGGAGCTCTCCAAGCGCGTCAGCCAGCTGACCACCAGCGTTGAGAGCGTGGAGATCACGGTGCGCTCGGGCGAGAAGATCGAGGAGCCGCTGTCCCCCGAGAGCTCGCCCTCCAAGTCGCCCAACACCAAGAAGAAGAAGAAGTTCCGCACCCCGTCCTTCCTGAAGAAGAACAAAAAGAAAGAGAAGACGGAGGCCTGAGAGCAGACGGGCAGCGGAGGGCAAGGCAGGCAGGGAGGCCGTCTGCGCAGAAGAAGAAAGAAGGGCGGCAGCCACCTTTTCTGTTTAATGTCTGTGTTTTTATTTTGTCTCCGTTATCAATGTCCTTTTATGTTTTGAATTTTATTTTGAATTTTTTAACAAAAAGGTTTTATGTGCAAAAGGCAGTAGAACGGATTACATAAAAAAGGAATTGGATTGCAACAGAAAAAGAAAGGTCTCCTTCTGCAAAAAGACGAGAATGTTTGTGAAATTTCAGGATGGTGTGGGTCCACAAATTAAAGTTGCAGCAGATTTTGGGTGGGTGTTGGGTGTCTGCTCACCTCATCACCTATGCCGTACTCCAACAGGGCTCCTTAGAAGCCGTGAAGTGTCATTTGAGGCCAGTTGGATCCTGAATAACTGGCTCCTCCTGTGTTGTTTCCCAGGCTGAAAATAGAACTTGAAACCACCTTGCATATATCTTGCTTCAAAATCCAATTTTATTAAATGATTGGATTGCAACACTAGTGTTGTAAAACTGCACAAGTTGAAACTAAACCTTTTTTTTTCTTTTTTTTTTTTTTTTTTTTTTATATAAAGACTCCTCCGGTCTTTTAAGGTTTTGTTTTTACATTCTGGTCACCTGACTCTGCATAGGAAACTGAGAGGCCACATGAAATTTGAAGTCACACTGGAAAACTGGTCTCAGAAAAAAAACAGCCACAGGGTTTGTGTTGATTTATTTGCGGTGAGAGAGGTCTTCTCTCTGCTCTCTCACACTCTTCTGATGCGAACCTTCTCTTCAGCTGATTGTGGCTGAAGTAGAAGGTGAGTTAAAGACTGGACTGGACATGGTAGTGAGGATGAAGGCTGGCAGTTTAGCATAACTAAATTGACATAATCTCAAAGAGCCGCTGACTCACTCAGAATATTTATGTAGCATTTTCATATTTTTTCCTCTTCATCTCAATGGTTTATTCTTTTCTTTTTTTGTTGGGGGGGGGGGGGGGGGGCCAAACTACATGGAAGAAAAGATGAAACAATCTCATTTTAGTAAAGCGTCACTGTTTGTGTCTAGTTTGTCATCTCATGAAATTGTATCTTTTTTTATTGAACACAAATTTGGTATTAGTCAACTCTGTTTTGTACTCATTTGTAAGCTTTTACAGAGAATTACAGATGTTACGCATGTTTTCTCTTTTTGCAAGAACTGAATTTAGAGGGCTGACTATGTTCTGTAGTGAGGCCTGATTGCTCAAATTATATTCTAATAGTACAGAGTACACAAATTTACTATATAACACAGATATATGAAAACTGGATATGTTGGCTATAGATTTTTAACTATAGATTTTTTTTATTTTATTGTGCTGCACTTTTCTCGTGGTATATAACACATTTTAGTTGCAGGTGGTTTCACCAGTGAAGGAGATTGTGAAGTTTTTGGTAAAAGTTGCGCAAGTAGCAAGCGAGGCATGGTGTCGGAGAACGGTCAGGACACAGAAAGTGAGTCGAATGAGGAAATAAAGAATAGTCTTTCATTGGTGTCACATGAGAAATGATCTGTACTTCTCAACTCAACAAAACAGGAAGTGTAATGCTGTGGAAATTCTACGTCCAACTATCTGCAGTCGCCAGCTGAAATGAGAATCATATTTGTGGAGTTTCGGAGCGGTGGCATCTTTTTGTTCGGTGTGTTTGTTTGTTTTGAAAGCCATATTGTCATTTTTTTTTTTTTTTTTTTCTTTTTTCCTCCATCGTCTTTAACGATGAGACAAGGGTTGCGATTCTCGTCTGCCTGCTCGGGCACCAAGGACCCTAACAAGACCTCAGTTAAATCACCCCAGTGACTGCATCCACACCCCTCAGGCTCTCAAAAAACTTTTTATTTTCAGTAGCTACATTTACAGCAGCTACGCTTCCTCGCTTAATTTGCCATTTATTTCCTCCTGGAACTGGAACATAATAAGGAGGTCATGTGGACATTTTATTTTTATTTGATCGCTCTGCGAGCCTCGGTCGTCATTTCAGCGTCTAAAAGCTTCCCCTCATGTAATTTCTCTAGTAAACACGATCGTGTGGTAACTGTCAGATGACCCACAGTTGAACTCTGAAAAGCCAAAGTGTGATGGGTTGCCACACATCCTCCCCCCGCAGTTTAACCAGATGTACCAATATCCCAGCTAGCAATGTGAAGTATTGGATTTGGGGGGAGGGAGGGAGGGTTTAGGGACACATCTTTAGCTGTGTTAAATGATAGCTTTTGGCTCTGGGCAAAGAGCTGAGGTCACACATCTGAAAGATGGAGAAAGGGAGGTTTGAGTTTGGAAATGGAAGTGCATATGTGTGTGTAGTGGAGAGGGCCATGGGATAAGGACAACCTGACTCTAACGCACCATGTTTTCATCACTCAGACTGTCTTCTTCTTTCATACCATCTCTCCTCCCGGGAAACTGTTTTTTTTTTTTTTTCATCCATTTGTATCGCAGTATGCTTTTTCTTTTTTTCTTTTAGCTTTTGCAGAGCACTAGGCGTCTTTTTTTTTTTATTAACCATTTTATGAGCATAAATTGCTCCCAGATGAACTGAATGTGCATTGCATCCCTTTTATTTTCTCCTCTTCTGTTTCCGACTGTTTGCACCTTGCTTTACTAATGCCTCTCTATCCACCTTTTTTTTTTTTTCTGTTTTTAAAAAAAGAATGAGTTTTGCTTTGGCATGCCAGAATGAGCCAAGCTACTTTGTGACCTGTGAAAATCCTATATAAATGGTTATCTAATGGAGTTGCTTTTAGATGTATTGCTAATCAGTGTAAATTCACAAATAAAACTGTATTTTAAGAAACATAAGCTCATTTTTCATGTTTGTTCATCACAATTTGCGTCATTCCTCAAACAGTGTTTTAAGTTAAACATAATCCATACACACTCATTTTCTTTTGCCATTTTTTTATGAATTGAGCAGTTATAGGATGAAGTGTAAATATTCACAGTTTCACAAGCTTAATGCTGCATTATTCATGATCATTTAACAGTAGTGTAGAACGGCTTTGAACAGAAGGACCTACGCTGAAATACAGTACTTCAGTGTTAAATGAGCAGGAAAAAACAGTAACTGGTGCCTTTTTTAAAAAATCTTGTTTCATGATGTTAAAAGATGAGAATAAATATATTGTATGTGTGAATAGTTCAACCAGGAAGTCAGGGCAAATGTCTGGCAATGATTGACTAAATGCAAGTGAAAATGTCACAATGATCATAACTGAGGCACAGGAAATGCAGAAGCACTTGAGCAGACATGCTGTGGAAAGTGAGCAAAGATGCATTGCTCTGTGTATAACTAGAGCAGTATAAGAGAAGGTCTTTCTCCATGACACTGTACGTTCACTCAGATGGTACACATTACCAGAAATGTACCCATTAATATGATATATATGTTGTTATTGACATACTATAAGTACTGTATGTCCTTTTGTTTACCTGTAAACTCATGTATCCTTTAGCATTCCTTAAAGCAGTGGTTTCCAACCGTGGGGGGGGGAGCAGCTGGGCTGCAAAATGATGACTGGTGTAGGACATAAAGAAAGTCCAAATTCTCCTACACCAAATTAGTTTCATTTTTCGGACTAATCGTTGGTCGCTCTTTAAAAAATATTTGAATTAAACTAAATCTGGCGCCTACATTACCCACAAAGCAACTGCACCACAGACAGTTCAGTACGGTGGGTTATGCTAGCAGCGGCTTATGTAGCCTTGAGCCTCTAGTTCAAGCAGAGACGAGGAGCGGGCTACAGAGGCTTGGTACACTCACTCACCGGATATGTATTTTTTCATTTTCTAATTTGTAATCTTAAAACCCAATTGACCCTTCCTAAGTCCCACCCCTTTTCCCTCTGCTCCAATAAAATATATAAATATAGCTAACACTCCATCAAGAGGAGTTAGCCTAGTGCCGGATCACCAACGTCAGCCAAGTTTGCTTCCTCCTTATTTGTGTGGTAACGTTAGAGATATTTGGAAAAGGACATATAGGTTGGTTACTGACATATTTTTATTATGATATGAATTATTGGCAAGAAAAGATCAGAGCTAACGTTCTTTCGTTTATATCATCTCTGTAAGTCTACGTGCCACCCCAAAGTAACTTTTAGTGTTATTTATTTGGATGTGCACGACGTCTAACATCCCATCGAAATTTAAAGTTTAAAGTTATTGTGAATATATCCTTCCATCACATACTGTAATCCTTGTTATCGGCTTCTTGAAGATATATTGCCCGATGCCCAGAAACCAATACACATGCGGCACCCGGCTAAACAGAACCAACGTTGCCATTTTTCTTTTTGTCAAGCTTGACCGAACTACCAACAGTAACTAAGAGGGGCCAGGACTGAGGCTCGGGCACTCAACGAAATTGATCCGAATTTCACATAGCTAACTCTGGAGCCATAAAAGGCTTCATTCAAACATTTTCCACACACACAGTAGCAATCCCCAAGACATGTAACAGACTTTTTATGTTTAAAATCAGGGGAGTTCCCCTTTGAAGGGTAAAAAAGAAAAGAAAAGGTTGGGAACCACTGCTTAAAACAATGATTATGTTGTTCTGTTTCTTTTGTACGAGTAGGAGTGACTTTCTGTTTGGCATACCATCGATGTGTCCACAGACGTTCACTTCACTGCCAAAGAGTCTGCTTCACTCTTAATATCTAAATCGGCTGCACTCTCTCCAGCCACGACGGGGACGTCCGTCTCCTGTTGGTGCAAACCTGTCCCATCTGTGTTGCACAGCGAGCATGAACTGTCCAGTAGACTATCCAGGCTTTGTGTGCATATGAGCAGCCAATGTGCCTTGACTGCATTTATAACCTCAGATGCAAAACAAAATATGCAAAACCTATGTCATAGTAGTGTGTGTCTGTATCTGCCAATTGACAAAATATTTACATTTTGACGTAGAGCTAGTCTTTAGTCTTAATCCCAAACATGTCCTTGCTCTATTGCAGTGACCTCAAGTAATCCCCCCCCCCCAAAGGTTTATCTTTATGATGCTAAGCTGCTGCACATATTATTGGTGGAGATGTCCACTATTTCTTATGATGTCTCTTTTTTAGACAGGGTTAGAAATGTAAACTAAGCAATGATGCCTTTTCTCTCCTTGGTCTAGTTTCTCTTGAACTCTTCTTGGAAAAATAATACAACTCAACGTCAACACCACTACTGTCAAAAATCATACTTTTTAGGATTCTTATACACCAGATCATTTAGTAGTATAATTTAATATATGCCTGAATGGTTGGAGAAAAAGTTATTTGAATGTAATTTTAGTGGAAGGAAATTTTAACACAAATGCTAACAATCGTCAAATCCACGGAGGCCCTATAAGAGACACATCAGGGAGTGTGTTAGTGAAAGAGAAAGTATTCATCTAGGATCATTTTTGTTTTACATGTTGCTAGGTGTAGCTTCTATATAAAGCATTTACAACACTGTAATCCTGTCCTGGCGTCAGTGAATGTGATATCCGTATACAGCACTTTATTTGGCAAAGTTCCTGATATGAACAATAAAAGCGTATGAGCAATCCTGTGACA
Source organism: Bovichtus variegatus (assembly GCA_943593645.1). NCBI lineage: Eukaryota > Metazoa > Chordata > Actinopteri > Perciformes > Bovichtidae > Bovichtus > Bovichtus variegatus. The sequence goes on from CALSCE010003134.1 coordinate 10,470,180, forward strand.
GGTGTGGCTCATGATTGTGGAAAGATAAGTCTGTTGCTGGCAGTTTGATCAGTGCTGTGATTAACATTCACGTAATTTGATTTGTTTGTTGTTCAGACTTTAACTCTGGTGTGTGGAAAGACAAATAACAATATACTGTAAGAGATGAAAAGAGTTATCCCTTGGGAAATTTGGTTCAGATCAATAAAGCTTCATCTCTCATAATATCTTCGCATATAGCAGAAAAGAGGGACGAAAGATAAGTGGAAAATGTATATTCATTAGTACTATGTTGGGGAGTTTATTCCAAAAATGTCACAGTACAGTTTGCTGCTTATTCTATCAATTCAGGAAAAGTTAATCATCCGGTTTCTAATAAAACACAGAGATCAATTACACAGTTTAAGTTTTTAATTTTGTAGGAATATGTCTGATTACTACGGTGGCCCTGAAAGCTCAGCGCACTGCAACTTAAGAAAACTCAAATAGAGAAAACATCTTCACCAACTTGACATCACGTTAGGAAAAAAAAGCTTAAAAATGAGTAAACACAACAGGAAAAGTACAGGAAAAATGCTGAAAGTTACAGCGGAAAACAGTTCTGAGGGGACACTTAAAAGTAATGAACACACCAGTCTTATTCAGTGTTCCCATAGAGACTCCTGTTGTTTTGTTTGTTTGACTTGCAGCTTTTCTGAATTTGTTTGTACGCTGTGCTTGTGTTGTCAAGTTGCCGAAGATGTTTGCATCAGGCGCTCGTGTTTTGTCTATCTGCTTGCGTTTTCTAAAGTTGCCGTGCATTGCGCCTTCATGGCCACCGTAGTGATGAGTGTCCCATTTTAGACTCTTCAACCCAACACACACTCATACATTACACACACACACACCTCTCCTATTGCATCATGTTCAGCACAATTAAGGAGGTGAAGAGGGGTTTCTCCTCTCCAGACAGAACCACGCTGTGACTGTCAAAACAATGAACCTACTTGCGTCCAGATGGATGATCTTCTAGGAGAGTGTGAAAACCATGTTCGTTTTTTTTTTTTTCTTTCTTGGAGCAACCCCCACACACACACACACAAGCACCACCCCACCCCAACCTACACGACTAGACACCCACCACTCCCAGCTTCCCTTCTACAAGAGACTGCAGTGATGCCCAGATGCGACTGGGATGAATTAGGGACTGATAAACAACATAAGGGGTCAGTTAGGTCTGAGCCCAAATGCACACCCCATGGGACCACCCACACACTCACACACATTCATACAAGCTGGTGGTAAACTTTTTCTGCGTGATAGAGAACATGATGAGTGAATAAAAAGAGTAAAGGCTGGATTGTGACCTGCTGACAGGCCATGAATTAAATGCCCTCAGATTGGCGTCACCAAAAAGTAACCCCTTGATTACTTCTTTGTGTTTCATGATTCTTCACATAGCAGAAACCGTTTGGTGTGGACGCTTTAATCCAACATGCATTACCATGTGTGTCTCGAGCAGGGTGGTTTCAGTGTAAAGTAAATCCTAGATCCATGCTCTCCCCCTGCTTCCTTTCACCGCAAAAACCTTTAGTCCTAAATTAAAGCTGCTATAATATTTCCAGCTATAGCAAAAAAGACTCTGAAGACACACTATATGCTACGTATCCAGCACCAGATGGCAGTTTAGCATCTAGCTGGTGAACATAGTGGAGCATTTAGAAGCTAAAAAGTCAGATATTTTCCTCAGGAGACACCAGAAACAGAGCTAAAAGAAAGTAAGTACTGGTGTCATGCCAGAGCCGGAGCATCTCCCCACCACCATTGCCCATGTCCCGGGCCTGACAACCTCCTCCTCCCACAGGTCCAAAGCTCCTGTGCTAGCAGTGTGAACACCACCTCTCCCCTGATGTGCCGAGATACCAGTCATGGCAGCACGGCTAACTGTGCTAACAGCTAGCTGACAGCAGCTTCTGTTAGCAGTTAGCAGTTAGCTGTTAGTCTCACCAAAGTAAACTTGCCGTATAGCGCACTTCTCCCGGGAGATTGTACGACCCGCTCACCAATTTAACTTGGAGCAAGAGCAGGCGTTCAGGGCTCAGAGTGGGAGCAGCAGAGACACCATTCTCTCTATTACCAGTGAGTGTCGCATCAAAATGATTTTGAAGCTGTGATTTTAAGGTAAAATCGTTATCTAATGTTGCTTTAAGCAATCTACGACCTTTATTGACCTCTTTCTTCAAGCAAAAATTGGCTGTCACATTGTCTGCAGAGCTCGAGCATTATTGTCTTATGACGAGATAATCACAATGCAGTATACTGTGATTATGATACAGCCGTGTTATCGGCTTTGTCGGCTTGAGTACATAATGACGCCCTCATACCACCGTCCTGCATCACTGAACTGCTGAAAAGTGCAAGTAAGTGTGTGCATGTGTGCGTGTGTGGTGTGTGTGTTTGTGTGTGTTGGGGATGATTATTTTGTGGAGTCACTGTTATTGATCATCTGCTCTATCAAATCCTTGAAGATGTATTATGTTCATTTTGTGCTAAGTAAGTAAGGATTTCACTTATGGCCCCTTAATATTTAATTCATTGAAGGCCAACATTAAAGATGTTGTTCGAGAAACCAAGACAAGGAATTCAGTAAGTGCAAATAGAAATTGCACACTCAAATCTATGAGGGGGCTCTTTTATTTCAATTCAGTCAGTTTTTATGTTCAGCACAGCAGAGTAAGATGCAGAGATGTTTGACTTTTGAGGTCTTCTGTAACATCCTGCCTAACTGTGCATATTATTTCAGGTTTTATTCTCGAAAGACTAAGATCTCCTGTCATTTAATTTGCTGCTCTTGTGTGTTTCCCGTCTCCTTGATACCACACCTGCCTTCATTTGCCACCTGCCCCTGATTTTAAATGTTTATATACTCCCTTGATTCCTCTGTTTCCCTGTCAGATTGTTTTTGTTCATCCATGAGTCCATCAATTTCCTAGTGTCAGTTTTTACAGTTTTTGACTACTTCCTGCTTGGATTTTTTTTTGCATGCTTCTGACTGACGTATGACTTCCTAGTTCTTCAGTAAAGGCTTTTTTTTTTTTTTTTAAAGGCCGTGACACACCAAGCCGATATCGGCTGTCGTCTAATGTCTGGCTGTCGGAGAGCATCTGTCGGCCTTGTTTTTTCGGTGTGTCCCGTGCTGACGGCATTTTTTGGCCTTGCCGACAGAGTGATTTATTTTGCCGACAGTCTCCGCGGCAGATTCAGCATGTTGAATCAGCAGTGGAGACTGTTGGCAAAATAAATCACTCTGATTGGCTGTTCAGCTTTAGTAAATCAGTGCACGAGAAGAGAAACAGAAGTGGGGTAAACAAACAACTTAAATCAAGAGGACACACACAGAAAGCGTTTATTTTTACATTTTCATCTTATCTGAATACAAGATTTTTTACAACATCATGGACATCTGGAATGAAGCAATTGAAAACCAATTGATCAGCATGATGAAAATGGAAGAAAAAACAAAAGATGGAGCTTTTTTACTACTTGAGGGCAGCAGAACAAACTGTAAACACAACATGACATATTATCATCTTATGAAGTTGAAACTTAGCACACAGTATATGCCTATTTGCACATTCTACAGACACAGCATTACAACATTAGCATGAGTTTGGAGTCGTGTTTCTGGCCACCCGACAAATGTAAGTCCAATATTCAATCTCTCTTTAGTGCCCTTTTTGGTATCCATTAACTTTAAAATATCTGGCTTTTTAGCTGCTGAATTCTCCAAGTCACTTTTTAAAGCTTTTTCACTGAAAATTAAGATGAGACCGGTGAGAGTGAACCAAACAGCCAAGTTGTAGTCAGTAAAAACAAAAGAAATGAGCTGAAAGACACTAAAACACTGAGATCTGAGAAGAACTGTAGAGTCAGGAGACATGTGATACCTTTAACCTAAATGCAGTCATTTGATCCGTCGTCAATGTAAAAATATTGATTAGTGTAACTTTAAAACATTGGAATACACTTGAAAAGTACAGACTGCTAAAAAGACACAACTGCCCTGCACACAGGTACTCAGAATAGAGACCAATGCACTAAAGCCAGACTCGCACTACAGGAGTTTTGGTCCGCAACAGTAAACATTCTAGCCCTTGAAGCTAACGTTAGCTACCATACTACTGTTGACGGATATTAAGATGGAGAGTTAAGATCTCACCCCCAGTTCTTGCGGAAGAATAGACACTGACCGCCTCTGCCCAAACATTTGCTCACCCAGACTCGTTTAGCCTTTTGCTTTTGATTTTTCTCACTGCAAAGCATTCATACAGCAAGTTGTTGCACCACGTCAGTCCCCATTTTGTTGACATCTGTTTCCCCATGAGATTACGTGAGGTGGTGCATTGCGCCCTCTGACAAGATAATCTAAACAATATCCTGTAGTGTGTCCATGTTTGAGATTAGAGGGAAGAACATCTGTGAAGTTTCACCTCATTTGCGTGGTGAAACCCGATTTCAAAATCGGTTAGGATTTCAAAACGCCTGTAGTCTGAGCCCGGCTTAAGCTGCTAGTTGTATGGATGTAATCCTTACTTTAGGTGCCTTTAAGACAGGCATTTTACCTGACAGAGCAGAATTGTGCTAAATTGCTTTATCAAGAACATCTTTCGTCTTTTTCTTTCAGCAGAAGAGGTTAAACACCAGCAACACTTGTAGTATGCAAACAACTTTATTGAATGCAAGATACAAACAATATACAATAAAGTTGTTCTGTTTACTACTAAGCGTTGCTGGAGTTTTACCTCTTCAAGACGTTTTCCCTTCTCCATACACCTTGGAAGGTGAGGTTGTTCTGGAAATCCCTACTCTGCTTCTACTGTCGTCTGTACAGCATACAACAACCTCTGTCCTTAGACTCTCTATTCGGAGGGGAAGAGACGGAAATATAAATTACTAGAAAAATAACGCACACCAAGGGTTGTGATGAGGTGCTGAGGAAATAGACTTGAAAGAAGGAAAATAAAGTGTTGCACACTCTGGCTCCAGATGCTTTTCTTTTATTCAGAAGGCGTTTCGGGCTTTAGGCATTCTTCAAGATCAGCAGAGAGACATTAACTAGGTTGTGCTTATATAGTAGAGTAGACAGAAGTAGCAGTGGCAGAATCACAAAGTAGACAAACAGACATACAGTGTACAACTGCAAATATGCACAGTGGCTACACGTTGGAGCTAACCACTAGTGAAGTGACATGAAGTGCCCTTAACCAAGAGCCATGTGGGAGCTCCCACTGACATCAGCTTTGAAAAAAATATGAAAAGCTACTTTATGCTGTCCTGCAATTAACAGATCCATATGACAAATGCAGCGACTGCTGAAAGGAATTAGTGGCATAGATTGCCTTGAGCCAGAGTATCATTTGTTCTCCTAGCTATTGACTCCCTGCTATGGGTTATATATAGGCCACTCTGTCACATGCTTCTCCCTTTGTAGAATGAGACCTGTATCCTTTTGCTATAGGAAATCTAATCCTCCACTGGAAATCAATAGCTTCCTATTTCCTCTTCACTTGTCAAGGATTCAATAGATTACTAGCGTGGACTGGGCTTCGGCTCAATATTTTAAAAAGCAGGATTTATTTGATACCAAACCATGATTAACTATTGGCAGAGCATTCTTTCAACTTGAGTGTTTTAGTGTATGCACCTCATCACCCTAACCAACCTGATCATTTGTTAATATCATTATAAACTGTTTTAGGGATCAATGTTGTTTCACAAAGGGGATGATGGAGGGACATGTTTGTGCATCCTCAGCAGAAGAGGAAGACCTATGGCTACTCATTGGGATCTATAGTCCCTTGTCAACCACACACACTGCCCTTTAACCTCCTTATTACCAGAAACCAGGGATCCAGAAGGAAGAGACAGAGAAGCGTCTCTGAAGTGTGCTGATCTAAGCTGCGTTTGAAAGGGCGTTGCTATTTTGTCACGCAGGTTAAGATGACGGCATGAACTGGCAAGAAAAATCTAAACTGGGCCAGACTGCAGGGTTGGACTGGATTGGGTTAAAGTAGGCTAAATTGCACATGGTTTGGTTGCCTTGGGCGTGACTCCACTCAATGAAATTGAGCTGAAGAGGGCTGGAATGGACTAGTAGACTGAGAACAGCTAAACTAGATTTGACAGGGCCTGCCTGGACAGACACAAACATACATGACTGGACTTATATAAAAATGTCAGTTGGATTCTTTTAGGAGTCGCTGGATTTAAATGTAAAATCCATCCTCAGACACACTTAGATATCAATATGTCAAAGTTATAATCTTTAAGATCTTCATATCAAACCCCAGCTTTGATACTATTAATTGTACATGTACCATTTGTATATCAATCACGTACGTGGGTTACATTGGATTCTTGAAGACAACCTCTGTGAACAAAGAATCCAGTTTTCTTCAAGAATTTAAAGGTAACACGGGTGACTTATGGATATACAAATGGTAATTTTGTGGGTGAAGTATTCCTTTGAGGATTATAACTTTAAAGAACGTCTACAGAATTATTCAATTTGCGACTAAAGGTAAATTCTGCTTTTCAAATCCTTGCACTGCACCCACAGGGGATGTACTGAGATTGGTTAGGCCCAGCTAAATTCATTCACATGCAGCAAGACACCAAATATTATCAGAAGAGTTTTTTAGCTGCATGTCTGAGCCAAATTTCTGTTCTTTCTTTTTAGTACAATTGAGTTTTCTTTCCCAGAAAATCCAAGGAGAGCATTGTTACGTGTCATTCTGTGTTTGTGTCTGTTTTTTTGTGTCTATTCTATGTCTTTGTGTTCTAGATGCAGCTCCCTGATGATTGACTGAGTGCATCTGTGTGGAGATGTGGGCTGGCTCGTCACTCTACCTACATTCTCTCCACTCCCTGACACAAGACGCGGCTTTTTGTGATCCTTTATTTTATCCTTTTTGTCGTTTGTAAATAAATATTTTATTCTGTTGCATCTAACCCAGTGTCCTTCTATATATTGCCGATTTTGAGACAGTCGTAAAATAATGCAGGCTCATCCAAAGCTCAGTTTCGAGTAGGTGAGTTCAGTTTTTTGTACACCTAGAACTTCGTTTTCTATTTTGTTTCTGGTACTTAGTAGATTCATGCTTATGTTGCACATGAGGTAGAGTTTTAATTTTAAGAGCTTGCCTGGTTAAGTAAGCCAGCCGGTGATGGTGTGACCTTCAACACTTCATTGTTTTTTGTGTGGTAACCCTGGGGTGGCGGCTGGCGTGCCAGGGAAAGCCGACAAAGAGTAGTGTAGTTAGATCTAGACACAAGCAGGGTATTCAGATAAAATATACCAGACGCTCTTGCCCTAAGCAAGAAGTCAAAGCGGCACATGGTTGTGGGCTCAAACCAGTTGAGCCCACAGGGTTAATGAGATGAATTGGATTTTACTTCTACGTCCTCTTTTGACCTATGTTGTACTTGGTTGATTGAAACACCCACGTTCTCTCTTCCTATCCCGACCCCCGGGAATGTGTGCGTGTGTGTGTGTGTGTGTGTGTGTGTGTGTGTGTGTGTGTGTGTGTGT
>CALSCE010003134.1:10477738-10490461 GCA_943593645.1 Bovichtus variegatus
TGTGTGTGTGTGTGTGTGTGTGTGTGTGTGTGTGTGTGTGTGTGTGTTTTGCATGGGGTATATATCATCCCTGCGCTAAATACCAGGGTCATGAGGAATCCTGAAAAGAGGGTGTACATGTTAGCTGACAATGTCTTCATAGAGACACTGTATAGTTTTCTTTTTTTCTTTATTCTCCCGTCCTTCCTTCCATTCTTCCTTCATTTGAAAGACAACTAATACCTAACTCCCTTAAGAAAGGGGTGCATCTGCCATAAAGGGGGTCAATAAGGTACAACCAGGCTACTGTGAGTTGTGTCTTGTGGGCTCATCCTCCTCTTTTGTGTCAGCCACTATCTACAATGGAACGCTAAAGGGAGGCTAGGATTTCCCTAAGTGACAGTGATTAATGGCTGAGAATGCAGACAGATCCTTCCCCTTCTTATCAGTACAATCCCATACTTATCTAGCCTTGAAGTATGAAGTGAAGTGTGCCTTTTGAAGGAACGTTTTGACTTTTTTTTGTTTAAGTGTAGGAAAAATGTCCTGACATGTTTTTTTTTTTTTTTTGGGGGGGGGGGGGCAGTCTATATACACAACACTGACAGAATATCTTATTTTGTGTGTACAGTATGTGGATACAAAAACATTTATTTGGAGTCATTGCTCCAATATTAATTTTTCTTTTAGCTCTAGTTTGGTCTGCACTAACTCCCAAGGGAAATATTTAGATCTTTAACTGCTAAATGTTCAACTGTGTTCATCAGCGAGTTGATAACTTTGTGTGTCTGCCGTTTGGTGCAGAGCAGGTAGTGTACAGTAGGTTTGTAGAGCTTTTTGTTGTTGCTAGAAAACAGCTTCCTGCTGCTGTTAACAGGTTGTTGATGAAAGCATCGAGACTGAACCAAAACAGCAAAGTTGCGGGCCGTAAAACCAAAACATTGAGCTGAAAGATGCTAAAATGCTTCACACTTTTCTCTGTGGGTTTGTGACACCTTTCATACCAAACATTGTCATTTTATGCTTTGTCAATGTAAAAATATTGATTTGTGCAGTTTTAAAACATGTTGATTGATTCTTTTTTTTATCTGCCTGAATTGACTTGGAGGCAGAGGAAGTCCATCAGCTGAAGACACGTCTGACATAAAAGCTATATAGCTATAAAAGTTATAGCAATTAGCAAACAGTTTCCTATTTAAACATCCAACAGACAGAGACCAGCGTTTAGCATTTCCCGAGTCATGTTATTGGCCACCTAATGAATTTATGTCCAACATTCACTATCTTATCAACATCTTGGTGAGTCCCATCCATTGCTCATATGAAAAACTGAATGGTGCAACTTTAAACTATTGAAATATGTTTCAATTGTAGAATGCTAGCAATGTTAGCAAATCATTGCAAATAACGGTAGCTTATTTTTTAAATGTTATTGCCAAATGAGGAAAGCCAACAATAATTAAAATGTCAAGCCATGCCATTGAGTGGATTTTCATGCAGAATTATTTGGACGTAAACCGGGCCGTATTTAAATCAGAGATCTAGTTGTATGTTGTAACCAGCCTTGTGAAAGGAGCTTTGTAATTGCTAAAAAAGTGGGAGAAAGACTTCAAAAGAGAAAAACTAGCTCATTCAAGTTATTCATTTCAGGGGATACCAATGGTATTACTAAGCAGCAAAGACATACTGGGTGAGTCTCATGATGCTATTCATTTCCAGATTCCACTTGAGATGTGTGTTATGTACACACAGACACCATATCGTCCCCCTGGGAGCCGCCAATCGTTTTGTCTGGCCTGGATCCCTCTTTTGTCTTCCTCCTTCTCTCTCTCCCCACTCCTGCCTTCTTATCCTCTACCACCCCCCTTATCCCAAAAACCTGATATTAAAAAAGGATTACCAAAAAACAACATGGGTAATTTCCTGCCGCCCTGAGAACTATCCCCCTGTTGAGAAGACTCTCAAACTTCTCTCTCCTTCGTACCTTCCCTCTCTATCTCTCTCTATCTTTCTATGGCCTGCCAGTAGAGATTTAGAGGGGCGACAACAACAACAACAGCGGGGGGATGGTGAGGTGAAGATTGTTTAAGGGGGGGAGGCAGAAGTCTATTTCTCTCTGTCTGCCTATCTTGCTCTCTCCGTAGTCTGCCAGCAGAGATTTGGAGGGCAACAACAACTGTGAGGGATTTTGAAGGAAGGAGAGACAGAAATGTGACTCCCCAGTGAGCTTCTCTCTGCTGAGGCGAGAAAGGGGAAAAGAAAAGAGGGAGAGATGGATGTAGGTGATGAAGGGCACAGGGGAGGAGAGGTGTAGCAGAGAGAGGAGAGATGTGAGACGTGGAGAAGAGCTGGAGGACTGCAGAGAGGGGAGAATATGGATCCGGGTAAACTTTCTGCTCGGTCATATCTTCATGCTACCGAGGAATTTGAGCTCCTGCTTGCAATGCGAGAGGCTTCATGAGAGAGTGTGTTATAGAAATAAAAACTGACAGGGCTGAGGAGGGACAAACACCTGAGAAATGGTTTATGTGTTTTTTTAATTTCAAAACCTTCACTTTTTAATGCTTTCACTCAAAAGATCTATTTTCATCTAAAGCAAGTAATGACAATATTCAGCGGTTTACCAAAATGAGTTTTTCGGTTGTCACTTTTCAAATAGTAGATATCTCATTTGACAGCTAAACACTCAAAAATGAATATTAATGCAACAGAATCAATTTACCTCCCCACAGTACATTTGCATGTATATTACCCTGACGTTGAGCTGATGCAAGAAATATCCAGGCTGACATCACAATGGCAATACATGTATGGAAGAATGTAGGCAGAAGGTCAAATATTACTGTAAAAATGTATAATATGGAATAATTAATGTCACATTTATTGAGGATTGTAAATGGATTTTTTTTTTTATTTGTAATCACATTTGCTGGCAGAATGTGTTCAATTTCATGCTTCCCACAGGGGAAATCATCTTCATTCTCTGATGAGACTGAAACCACTTTCACACAATAACACTGTGTTTGATGTGGGATTACGCACAAGCTTTCAACCCACATTTCATCCCTTTCACACAAGTGCTGAGCAATTTGTGACCCACATTACACACAGGTGTGGAGCACAGTCACGGGTCAGTTTAGATGTTGACCCATTCACACCAACGTCAAACAGTCTGGGGTCAATGCTGTGGCCTGAAAGTTGTACGAGCTAATGTAATGATGCCGTAGCTGCTCATTTTGAGTTTGCATTTCCATGGAAAGATTGCTCTTCCATGTCACATTTCTCTTCACTTTGTCTAAAGTTCTGTTGTTTCCTTGAAAGGAGTAATTCAAAGTATTTTTATGTGATGATTTTCATTTAGGTTTTACACCTTTTTGTTCAGACTTATCGCTAGTGGCTGGTCCATTACAACAGCAGCAGTGAATGTTGCCTGTACTTTTCTTGTGTTATAATAAAGTGACTTTCATTTTTCATGGTTATATTTTAGTACAGCATTGTCCTGCTTCACATTCATAAAGTGACACACAATCACGTGTAACTGCGACACAGTAAATAAACATTCATCCACTGCTAGTTACTGGGTAGCTCCAGTCTCCACTGCTTTGCAACATGGCTGTGGCTTAAGACGGTAGGAGTAGAGAGTCAAAAGGGGGAGGGAGGGAGGGAGAGAGAGAGAGATAGAGAAAGAGAGAGAGAGAGAGAGAAAAGAGAGACAGAGAGAGAGAGAAGCTGTTGATTCATCCTCTCTCTGTCATGTTTTCCCCTCTCGTCCCTATTCAGGAGTCACACTGACCTCCATTCACCGGTTACTAACGAGGGCTCCACCCCTGCCTACTGTAACACTACACTCTGGGGCACTACACACACACACACTGTACAACTGCAACACAAAACCTTTTCTTACGCACTTCTTCTCCCTCATTCCCATTACACACAATGTTTTCATGGACACAGCCTTAACAACTATCCGTCCTTTATCCCCCTCGCTGTCTACGATATACACACACCAATGCACACATGCAGTATAATGCAGAGTCAGAGTTGCAAACAATCTGGGTGTACATATGCCTAAATGTTTCATGTCTACAGTGTATGTGCGTGTCCTCCTTTCGCCTCAGCAGGAACTGGTTTAAACAAGCATCACACACGTATGCACTCACACACGCACACACACACACACACACACACACACACACACACACACACACACACACACACACACACACACACACACACACACACACACACACACACACACACCGGTATCTACATGCACACTAATGGTTTTAAAAATGTTCTCAGAAAACACACAATGCACACGTACACACTTAAGATTTAGTATTTTCTCCCTTTTCTTGACATAACGCATACACACGCACTTACACAGATGCCCGCAGGCACACATTATACAATATACACAATATACACAATATACTCCACACAACACATGCCCTCTTTGACTGGCAAACAATATATTCTACCGCCTTTTCCATCTTTATTACGCACACACACTTAGACTTGCAAACAGCCTTCCCTCCCTCCCTTTCTTCCTCCATTAGCACACTACTATACTTTCTGTACAGTGTGTGGGACAGCTGCCAGAGCGCCTACATACATCCCACTGCCCATTATAATGCACACATTGTGGTCAAATCCCCCTAGATCAGGAGTGGGCTGACAAGCGCCTCACTGTGCCTGAGGTCCCTCCAGATAAGCCATTGTAAGCCTTTCAGTATCACAATATATGCTCCCCCTTCTACAAGGCAGGATATGGGTCATTGGGTCAAAGGGACTAAGTGCTGCGTATTACATAGGAATTATGAATGTGCCTCCCCTCTCCTCTACCAGAGATAATCACCTGCAGATTATCCCTCATCGAATGCTGCCCTTAATCAAACTCCGCTTAGGGAAAGTACACAATGTATGTTAACGTGTTGTGTTGTAGCTTGAACATGAGCAGGATCGGATCACTGCTAATCAGCCACATTGAAACTGTTTGACCGTGTTATCCTGGGAGACCTGGGAGATCTCCCGAAATAGGAAAAGCTATCTGAAGTGGGTTAAATGAACAAAACAAGGCTAGTACTCGAGTACTCTGGGTCAAGTAAAGACAGGAGGCATGCTTGAGACATTAAACATTAGCTCATGTACAAAGCACCACCTCCAAAGATAACACATATTTGAGAAAGGTGGGAGGGAATGATGACTTTGGATTTAACTTGTACTTCTTCAATAACTTCCCTCCTTCCTCTCTGTGTACTCTTTCTCCATCATTGTCTCTGTCTTTCTTTACTGTATTCATGTGTTTTTCTATGTCAACCTTTGGCTGCCATTCGTCTTTGTTGATTGAGTATGCTTTTGGTTTATTTTATCATAATTTTCAAGATTTTCCCCCTTGACTTATTGAATTATTTAACATTTTTAATAGAATTGTTCAACATTTTGGTAAATATGCATATTTACTTTCTTTCTGAGAGTTAGATAAGAAGCTGGATACCATTCTCATGTCCTGTATGGTCAATACAAGACTTCTTTTTAAATTCAACACAAAAGCCTTTCTTTTTTTCTTTTTTTTTACCTAATATAGTGTTTTACTTCATAAATAAATCAAAAGTGTTATCTATTCACATCGACAAAGTCTACATTTCTGGTTTAACTCCTATTTATCTGAGCCACAGTCAGTCATGGAGTCCTGCAAGGTTCTGCACAAGGACCCATTCTATTCACTTTACATACTGGTCCTGAATAGAATAAAACATTTGACCCGGTACACAACCTTTAAAATCAAATCAAATGATAACCATTGGTCTTGTTGTGTTTATATATCTGTTCTGAAACCTTGTTTCATTAAAAAACTGGATAATATTTCTGAAATATTTTAGTTTGAAATGAGTCAAATTTAACCCGAGCACAACAGGAGGGTTATTTATTAGGGTTGTGTGTTCACAAAATATTGAATTGGGGAACATAGGACTCTGGGAACATAGATATGCTCCCGTAAATAGGAAGCTATAGCCAGCAGGCTGTTAGCTTAGCTGTGCTGGGTTAATTATTTTTTTTTGTAAATCAGCTTACCAGCACCTCTAAAGCTTACCAATTAACATGTTATATCTTGTATATTAAATCCTAAAAAAAAATGTAATCAAAATGTAGAAACGACAATTTGTGGTTTTACGTTTTTGCTGGAACTATTTCTGGGCCCGAGCATTTAGGCAAAGCTGACTGGCTCAAGCTTCATATTTACTGTATGAACATGAGCACCCGCTTCAAATTATATCAGCCCATTAAATGGCTGTTATCAGTGATTGTCTGCTACACCTACGAGTATATTCAGAATGGTTGCTCACCGATACAAATACAAGAAGGTGGTGACCTCTAGTAGCCTTAGTAATTACGACGGAAGCAAAGGAGGAAGTCTGGTAACATAGTATAAAGACGGATAAAGTCTGCTTAGGGTGGTTGGATGGGTCAAAGAAACACAGGACGATCACCGAGGATACAAGTGTTGGTGTCCCGTGTAAATCCAAAAGTCAACGTTGAGTTATTTTAACTAACTTAACAAATCATGAATCTTTTTCCTAAACCACATAGTTTTGGCATTTTTTTTTTTTTTTGAAGGCAGGGGAAGTTATAAAACTTACACTAACGTTGTACTCCTTTTGTCAGGCTCTTATCTCTCCTACAGTACAGTTTAAATAAGATGATTAGTGTCTGTTATAACCATATGACCAAGCACAATCTGCTTTCGGTGTAAGATTAGACGGCTTAAACCGTCCTGTTTTTATGGCCAGGTTGTGTGTTCTCTGTCTGCCTCGGTCTCGTCCCCCCTCTCCCTCGTCTGCTTTGGCATTCCTCCCACCTTCGTAACTGTGCATGTGACATGCTGAGGCGCAAGGGTCATGGGCCAGTGGTGAGGGGGCGTCGGGGCGTTGAGGGGGGGCATTTCAGGGTCTCTAAGCACTTCTTGTTATAAGCAGGGCCCCCCCTGTCTGCCGTCTCGTTCAGTGGGGAACTGAAATGAACTCCATGGGAGGGCACGGCACTCCGTCGCAGGCGTCTGCTTGCACCACCCCACCCCAAAGCTGATGAGGGCCAGCCATCTGCGCCCTTTGTCTAAGGAGGGGGATAGCTTCCCCATTTATTTTCTACATAGCCCTTCAGACACACATACACAACTACAAGAAGGACATCTCGCAAGAGCGGGGCAGAATTAAAGAATTTCTCCAAGGTGCAGAAGATCCCACCCCTCTCTGTCTATCTTATGTTTCCCCCATCTCTTTCCATCTTAAGAAAGAAAGAAAGAAAGAAAGAAAGAAAGAAAGAAAGAACGAACATAATCATACAGCTATCTTTTTTCCTCTGCAGCTGGCTGTGTTCAGCTCTACCCCTCCTCTCACTCACTCACTATGAAATCTCAACTTTTCCCTCTTCTTTCTTCTCCTCAGTCTCTCCCATCACACTGGCACACAATGAGAGGCTGTGTTTTCCTGGGAGTTGCCGATTGACTTGCCGAAATTGTTCACATAGCTTATTGTCTCTGCCCAGACTTTTTGGGGAAAAAAGACCAGACACCCCCCTAAAAGATAATGTTTGAATTATTCAACAGAGCAATAACTTATCACCAGAGTCATTTTCAAC
This sequence comes from Bovichtus variegatus, assembly GCA_943593645.1. Lineage (NCBI taxonomy): Eukaryota > Metazoa > Chordata > Actinopteri > Perciformes > Bovichtidae > Bovichtus > Bovichtus variegatus. The sequence goes on from CALSCE010003134.1 coordinate 10,485,356, forward strand.
CAGCAGTGAATAACGATTTGTACATTTGAATATCAAACATGATGCAAAAGCAAAAAAAAGAAAAAGAAGAAAGAATCTCCTCCCTGGTGACTAAACGTCGGCTTAACTCATAACTCATTTTTATGTCCGGCGGGAAGCAGATTAGATGAAATAGTGGGAAACAGTGACATCTGACATGTAATCAGCCATGGAAATGGGATACTAAAGGCCCATTCCACTTTTTTTAAAAACCTCCCTGGGAATAAAATATCACAGTGCAGGGTTCATGACCACGGGGCTGAACAATATGCATCAGGAGCAATAAGAGTGGGAGTTCAATAGAGAAGAGCAGTTTGCTTTTGATAAAGCACAGATGTTCAGTAGGGAAACATATTTAGACCCATAAACGGGGTGCAAGGCTCAGCTATAGGGGCTTCTTCTGTCTGTGTTTGTGTGCATGAGAGTGTGTGTTTGTGTGTGTAGTTTATGTAGATCGGTTCCTCACAAAGAAAGCAGAGCACACACGTGCACATACGTGCACACGCGCCTTAAACATTTATACATATGCTTGCCTGGGACTGGCAATCTCAACATGCCCATAAAGTCCTCGCTCATTCTCTTCCTCACCCCCATCCAGCCCCATTGTCTGTTTGAGAACAGCTCAGTGAATGGAAGACCTAGTTTTGGCTGTAGAGGTTGGAGGACCCTCTCCACCGCTCTTTCCCTTTTGGCTCCTATTGTTTGGCTGGGCCTCCTCCTCGCTGGAGGCCCATACTGGACCTACTTACCCAGAAACAGCCAACTGCTAAGGTGACCCTATTTCCACTGTGGGTCAATAGGAGAACAGAGAATGTCTTAGTCCAAAAGTACATTTCATGTAATTTTGCAAATAGCTCTTGGTGAGCTACATTGAGTTGAGATAACTTTATTACTATAACAACAAATGTTAGGAACTTGCTGAGGTTATAGCAATGCAATGGCAGTACAGCTAGACTCTAAATGTTTTCCATAATCTTGGTTAGGTTTGAATGTACACAATTAATTTACATGAAGCATTACTTGCACATAGTCAGTAAAGGCTTTCAGGTAATGTTTTGCACCTTTTGACAGCCCTTTTGGAGGCCAATGGACCCTTTACAAAGCCCCGCCCCCTGCTGCGACTCCATCAAGCTGTCCGAGCTAGCATGGAGCCCACACTATCACTAACAGGAGGGTCTACAATATGCGTTTGAAGGTCATATCCAGGATGTCAAACTGACTCAGCAGCAAAAACAGGATAAAAGATAAAGTTAGAAGCTAAAGCCTACAGATGTAAAAATTAACCACAATTACGTGGCGATCGAGATTGAATCGAATACTGTACAATATACAGTACATCACAAATTGTTTGCTATACTAGTAAGTGGAAGAAAGTATTTGGATATATAAATGCTAATATTTAATGGCTTAGCAACTTCATCTCATAGTCCTCACAGATTAAACAAGCAGTCTCCCCCTGGACATCTTTGTGCATGGAACCCAATCAACTGTGGGCTGATCAACTTTCAGTTGATTGTTTCTTCTCATTTTTTGGTCGCTTTGAGGCAGCAGAACAAACTGTTTAACACATAATTGAGATACATTACCTAAGTGCTAATAATTACCTGAGTAACATCAGGCCACCAAAGAGCAACCTAAGCATAATTGCATTGAGATGTGCGGTTGTTATTCAGAAAAACAGGATGAATCACTGAGGAACAGGAAGTGTTTATGTGTTTCTGTGTCTTTTGGTTCTTCCATCTTTGTAAGGATCTATCTGAGTTTTACATCATCAACATCAGTTCGAAAAGAGAAGTCATCCTGGTCATTGCTGTGCCTCACTTCTTCAGAACAAATATGACTTGAGTTATGGTTTAGTTAAGAGTTAGGATTAAGTTAGGATTTCAATAAGGGTTCAGGTTTCATATATAGAGCTAATGGTTGAGGTTGTCAGTAAAGGGTCCTCATAAGGATAGACATTCATGGATGTGTGTGTCTGTGTGTGCGTGTTTAGTAGTGACACTTGATCTTAATCTTCATGGTTACCAAGAGGATAACAAACAGCATGTTGCAGTCCCAACCCTAATTAAATTATTGAGCTTTTATCTGCGTGAGAGTTCGCCGACCTTTCCCATCCTATTTGGATGTTTGCTTGGCCAAATATCAGATTGGAGATTGAGCGCTACAGACAGTGTACATATATTTCCTCTGATCATCACTTGCGTGACCCAGGCGCCCTGTATTCCTGGCATTTATTTTGCCGATGGCAACATTAAAGTATTAGACTGATAAGGGTTTAGCTGCTGCAGTCATGTGTTTAGGGGGCAGGGGTATGTATCTGTGGCTATGTGACTGTGTCTGAGTGTATGTAGTGTATGCATGAGTCCACATTCCCTTAAGTTTAAATGAGGCCCCTCAGCCCTTCACTCCCTTCTGCTCCCCTCCTGCACGCACACACATCCTACAAAAAGGGCATTAAATTGGGCGTTTAAGCTGTCAAATTGATGAGTGCGGGGCGGGAGTTCGGCTCCAGATGATGATGTTGTAAGGAGGCCACTGAGGTTCACACCCCCACTTTCAAGATGATTTATTGGCTATTACGCTGCCCTGCTCCCTCTGAGACTCATCAGAGACGCAAGTGAGCTAAGAGACATGGCCGTAAATGATAGTTAAGTGAGGGATTAGTATTGTTTGTTAAAAAATTAGAATAAAGATGGCCTCCCAGATTATTTCAAAGCAAGCGATATAGGTTTTTTTTTGGAAACATAGTCCTGAGAAATGTTGCTTTCAGTCAGTGTATAAGATTACACAAGGTGCTGCCAAGAAATATGGGCCAGCAGGAAGATTAATCAGATAAAAAGACTTCCTGACCACGGGCCTTCATCTGATGATGGACAACAAGGCACATGCACTTTATTGTATGGCTTCAGGTCAACGTCCATTCGTGTTAACTACGTTAGACGTACACCTGGTCACATCCAGTCTTATCGAATGAATTTAAATACTTTTCACCTGGAGCCATACAAGTATATTTGAAGTGCCTCCTTTTCTGCTCCTCTCTTGAGTCCCACATGGTGATGGACACATTGGCTTTTTATAGAGATTGTACCAGTGTCTGTGCTGTTATCACAGCCTCCATAAACATCAACTTGTGCTTCAGCCACTGAGCCAGCCTTCAGTGATTCATGGACAGCCACTAAATGAAAGCATACTTGATCCCCAGCAGCTCGTAAAGGGCTTCATCGGAGGCACGGGGAAGCTGAGAGGGGGGCAGGAGGTATGGACTTGAATTCTGTGGTGGTATTTCCGTTAAAGGTCCAGCACACCCACACAAGTGTTTTCAATTACTCTGTCTGATTAGATTAGTTAAACTGAAGTTGGGTAGAGCTACACTGGCATTGACATGCAGCCACATAACTCTAGGTCGTCCTACCCAAACAGGTGTAACAGGAGAATAAGGAAGATGACTGTCAAGCTAATTCAGTGGCGCACACCCACACAGTCTATGAGCAGATGTCTAATCAGGCAACATAAGTAAAAACACCTGTGTGGGTGGACTACAGGTGAGTAGTGGCTATAAGATTATGAACATTAACACAAGGCTTATTCTAGGCCTCTTTAGTCATTATATTAAAGCAACATTATGTAAAAATCTGTATTTTTTTATGTAAAATAGCTGCTTCAAAACTTGATTTGTAATGGGGAGAATGGTGTCTCTGTCAGTCCCACACAACACCCTCAACGCCTGTGTCTGAACTATGTAACGTTGGTGAGTGGGTCGTACAATCTCCCGGGAGAAGTGCGTAAAGCTTTACAGCACTAAGTGGATTTTTCTGAAACTGGATCATATTTTATGGAGAACAGGTTTTCCGGTTTTACTATGATGTCCTCAAAGTAAAACCTGACAAGCTTTACTTGTTGCTAATGTAACGGTAATTATCTGTTAGCTCAGTTAGCCGTGCTGCCAGGCCTGGGAGCTCGGAGCACTGGGGGAGAGTTGGTGTTTAAACTGCTGGCTCAGGAGCTTTGGACCGCTGGGAGGAGGTTCTCAGGCCGATGGTGGGGAATTCTGGCAGGGAGTGGCTGCAAGATAGACACAAAGTCACATGTTTGCTATGTCTTTTGTTGTTGCACTTGAGGTTTGGCTGTGTTACCAAAGTTGTCGACTCTCTAGTTCCATATTTACGATAGCGGTGTATAAGTGCATTGTACTCTGAACTGTACATTTTGACATGTCAAGCAGGACAAGCACAAGAATAATTAATATGCAGGTTTCGGGGACGTGCAGATAGCCATGCACAATACCATGCTGGCTCATCAGGTTTACTTATCAGGACACTTTATGGAACAGGGCCAATGTTTAATGTTATCAATTACACCTGTGCTTTTCCTGCTATGCCAAATCAAAGTATGTGCTGTTGGGTAAGGGCTACTGGCCTCTCAGGGAATTTAATCAATTACTTTTGTTTATTCGCCATCTAGATTAAATGAATAACACTATCTATTTATTAATAATATTTTTGAATAAGCACATGTCAGTTTGGGGTGGCTGTAATTCACAGCAGTATCTTAAGCCTTCTAGTTGTTATGTGGTAGAAAATGGCTAGGCTACATCATGTACATCTCCTGCTTTTATAGTCCACTAAATATGTTTTAACACGGTGTGCATGTCATTTTACAAAATATCTGCGTAAACTATCTCGATCTCTGTTGCACTTCCTCATTACTGCAGTTGAGGTGATTTATACCACCAATAACTGATAAGCGAAGCAACATGTCATCTAAGCAGCTCCTGGGCCTAACCAGACACAGAAGGATGGGAAATCTTGAACTGTCAGCTTTATGTATCAGCCGGTGGTGCTTGACTGAACTCATTAATGTCAGGTCTGTCTGAATGTTCACATTCTCAGGTTGATCATTTTGATGAATAATGTAAACGGCTATGAAAGCTGAACAGGCTAATATCACAACTGAGACGTTTAGACCCCCTTAAAATCCAGGAAATGTAGCCGTGCTTGAGTCGAGCCTCTTATCCTGCGGGACACCCTCGCAATAAACTCAGACACACACACACACACACACACACACACACACACACACACACACACA
>CALSCE010003134.1:10490471-10513139 GCA_943593645.1 Bovichtus variegatus
CACACACACACACACACACACACACACACACACACACACACACACACCCGACACCCCCAGGCAGTGCGCCCTCTCCTGCTGGGCCTCGTCTTATCCTAATGGGATTGCTACGGTGGAAGTCTCCCAATAATGAAAATAATGAAATCAGCAAGGACCCAAAGAAAGGTTACTGCTCCTCTTGCAGGCAGCATCCCCAGCCAGACTGCACGTCCCAAGCGCCCCCCAACCCACCCCACCCCACCCGCCATAGAAAACAGACAGAATCCACAGAGGGAAGAAGAAGGGGAAGGAGAGGAGGAGATTCACAGACAGGCCCTTGGGAGAGGAAGGTAGGGACTGCGAAAGGAAGAAGTATCTGGGAAAAGAAAAGAAGAGAAAAGGGAGGGAAGATTAGATTAAGGTGGGATGTGTTTGGTTCAGTGTGTTGACCCAATCAGATCAGTCATTTGTTCCTTCATGGCCAGGTCATTTGATTGGCATGGCGAGGGCTTTAATAAGAGAATGGTCAGACTTAACCTATGTGATGAACGTAGCTCCTTCAAGACTCATGACACAGAAGCTAAGAATTGTCAATTGTTTACTCGTTAATTCAGACAGAAATACCACGAGTATTCACCCCCAAAGATAAAAATAGATTTTGCAGACTAGGAGGGGAAAACAAAAGGGAGAATTGTGGGATGTGCGAGCAGAGTTCCTCAGAGACAGGAAATGGGAGCGGTGACAACAGGAAGCCAGTGTGAAAATGACAGAGGGAAGATTCCCACAGCCTCTCATTCTTCTTCTTCTCCTCTAGCTCCACTTCTCACCTCCCCTCCAGCTTCTTTAAGTGCACACAATCATCACACCGTGCGTCTCCAGGGGTCTACTCGTCTACAGCTACAAGCAAGATGTGAGCAAGAGTGTTATTGTGCCTGCAAGTGTGCGTGTTGGGGGGAAAAGCCATGTTTGTGGTTTGTGTGTGTTTTTTTGAGGATAAGATAATGTTGGCCATGTTTAATACTTGCATCGGAAGATGTAAAACAAAGAAATGCACTTGGCGGCATGTTAACATACAAACTAAGGGCCATGCACTCACAACCTTCAAATTATACTTGAAGCAACATCTAAAATTTCTGTTTGACAGACATTTTACAGACAACATTTGACAACCATTTGTCATGCAGATCATGCCAAGCCTGCATGATTATTTACTGGCCAAATGCAGCTCCAATGCTATTTATGGCATTATGTCTTCATCATCAAGAAGAAAATCTGCTTCAAATTTAGCTTTCTAAAGTATCTAAATAATTAAAGGACCAGTGTGATGCGATTCCATTTTTTTTTCAACAAATCCCATGACAAGACCAAAAGCAACACATTTATTTATCCCATACTGCCTTTAACCCATAGTGTTGTCCAACAGCTATTAACAATACAAAAAATGTAGCCATACTGTTCCACTGGCTGACACTTTCCTTAACTACGATGCACTGTGTATTTTGATGCATTGTCCCGCTGCTGTAAATGCTACTACACTAGAGCACCAATTAATCCACTGCTGAAAATAGTGTCCAATGCACTATTTACTCCTGTGTGAGTAACATTTGTCAACAACTACACTGCCGAGCTGTTTAATTATTTGACCTTTATCTTTTATTTCTATTAAAGTATATAATCTGAACCTGCTTTTAAAGATTTACATCTTCAGTGCTAACGGACTTGGGTCTGAGAGCCACAGACATGGTAATCAGAAAGTATGGAGATACAGACTAACACGTTGTTGGTATAGGCATTTTCATGTGATTTGTTGACAATGTAAAAAATATTAAATATCACCAGGATTCTTTGTCATTTAAGATATGTAGTCAACTTTTATTATTTGAGCCGACCAGCTTTAGGACTCAATGACGAAGCTGACATAGTGTCTGTGTCACACTAAGTCATTTCGTAACCCTGCTCTGCTGGCATATGGACTCTGCACAAAAGACACGTGGCGTGGTAGATAATAATTACCAAAGGTAATTTATTATCACTTATTGTCAGCGAGAGCTGTCACCACGTCAACAGGCTTCCAGCTTACTATTTTGTGAAGATTAGCAAACGAATGTCACTTCCTGGTCTGATCAGGCTAAACAAGCAACAGGGATGAGGTCATGTCTCTTTCTCGTCTGGTTCCCTTTGCACGACTCCTATCGCTGCTACCCTCCAATGCAGGTCATTAGCTCTTTGAACCTGCAATCTCGCCCTCTCTCTCCGGTCTTCCTCTGCTCTCTCTCATCTCTAATTTGCAGAGGAGACACACTGCCGCAAGGCTCTCCTGGCTAATTTGGCAGCCTCCCACATCAGAGACACAGGGTGGAGGCGGGTGGCTGGAGGGGGGAGATGGGGAGGGTGCGGTGCCACACCTCCAGTGGAGCTGCAGAGACAGCAGTCTGAGGCCCCCGTGGATAAATGACAGGTTAGCACGGAAACCTGAAGCAAACAATACTCACACTGGTATGTCGTTGCTGGGAGAAAGGACATGCTGGATGTGCTTGGTTCCCCCGCTCTGCTGATCTGTCTAACTCTCCACTTTAACTGGGTGACCATGTGTATGTGTACATATGTGTGTGACGTTTTTTTTGTGATCCCTTAAACTTTTAATAAGCATAAACACATCGGACTTGTCGGCATTATTTTGCATGGCTCGGCATGTACCCCTGTTTGTGTGTGTGTCACTCTCAGCCACTCTCTATCTCGCCCCTCCCATGCCTGGGGGAGTGATCGTGCGTAATCGTCTGCAAATGTGAGTGTTTGTTTGTGTTATGGTTCTTTTTTCGGTTCAACTCTCGTGTTCGAGTTAATTTCTGTGCAGACATTTAGCTCGCTTCCTTTTCTGTCTGTGTTCAGAAATGTGCACGCACGTGTGTGTTCACTCAGTTCTGCCCTTTGTTTCATCCAAGTTAGTTTGTTTCTCTGATGTCTGCAAATATACATGTGTGTTTCTTTGTGTTTGTGTGTGTTCGTATGTATTTGTGTACGTACACACTCGCATGCTCTCTTTCCTCTTTCCCGCCGTGGCTATTGTCACCAGATGTCAGTGCCTGGGAACATAGGGGAACAATGGTCACCAAGAGCCAAAGGGCAATCGCCTAGGGAGGGGCAACAGCAGTCTGTCATCTAACAGGTTTATGTTTCACCCACCCTGTCATTTCATCAGCATGTGTGTGAGAGACTTGGTGCTGGGGTTGTTTCAGGTGTCTTCTGTAGGACACTGAAGTGAAATTAAAAAAAAAGTTTCAAAAATAAAATAAAAAAAAGGTAAAGAAATAGCGAAAATATGCACCTGGGAGAGTGTTGAGACAGGAAGTGAGAATTGAGATTGAGAGGTGCAGAAGTAGTCGCATCAGCAGCGCTGATTTGAGGAACAGGGTGGGGTGCAGCTGTGTAATGTGTTGTTTTGATACTGTATCACAAGGAAGGGCTGAGAATATCCTGGAATGGAGATAATACCCAGGAAGCCTTTCCCAAGCGGCCGCACGGTTCAAGCCAAACAAAAGAAAAGCCTGACTGCAATCTTGATGGAAGACAGATTAGTATTTTGGCCAGAAAGCCCTGACAAAGCAGAGAACCACACAGCTTGTGGGCCCTTGGGAAAATAAGCACACTGACAGTAGCATAGCCCACGGTGTCAACATGAGGTCAGTCGATGAGGCTCCCACGAATAAAATGCTTTGTCACTCTCCCCCGGTCATCTTCCTTTGACAAGCGTTCCCTCTATCTGATGGACGGTGTTTTGAGCAGGCAACAATTACGCAGAGGCACCTGTGCTAGCTCGCTGTCAGTTTGCACAGTGAGTTTTGTAAATAAGATGTAACTGAAACACAGTGCTGGCTATTTGTTGTGTAGCTTGGGACAATTCAACATTGGATTTGCGGATTTGTGTGTGTGTGTGTAAATGTAAAGAGCCACCATGGTTGGTTCGCATGTAAGCCAACAATTACAGTAATTGATCTGTGGAGGGGAGGAGAAAAAAAAACAGCAGGCAGGACCATGTATTCAGCATTTGTGTGTCAGGCTTGACCTCCCATGGAGAACAAATACCTATTGTGACTGATGAGAAGAGGACATAAAGGTTAAGGATGAGGGTCTCTTTCAGAGGCCTTGTTAACCACACCAGTGGACAGAGGCCAAAACAAAAGAGAGAGGATGATTTAGAGTAGCGCTACCCTCCAGCTGACACACATGCTCCGTCTTCGATCGCAATCGTTTTAAAATGCATTTTTTTAGTTTCAGTATTTTACATTTTAGGCATGTTTTTTTTCCTCGCTTAGTTTCAATAAAAGTTCATACTTTTAGTCATTCACCTCGTGGAAACAGCATAGTCTGAGTTCAAAAGGTCAACCGGCTGAATGAGAAGCAGAAGGGTGCTTCTGGTGTTTTGGAAAGCTAAACAGACAGGAATACAAGGCTGTAAAAAGGTCAGCAGTATGAATGGCCACTCTTCAAATCTCTACAACCCGCAGCCAGGACAAAGGTTTCACTCTGGAGGGCCGTGCATGTTTACTGTGTCGAGATTCGATGATATTCTCTCAACCATCACTCAATTTCTTTAAACCCTCTCTCCTCCTCTTCAGTCCCCCTTCTTCCGTTTCCTCCTGCTCTACCTCCCGAGGTGCATGTTGTGGACGTTGCCTAATTACCCGTGAACATCACCATCTGAAGTGGTCCTCCGAGAATGATGTAAATCTGTGACATTTACGAAAATGTCAGTGAGTTTTCAGAGGAAGCAATAACGGGCGAGTGAGACCCATTATAGTCAAAACGTTTTTTTTTTTTTGTGTCAATGTCTCTCACATACCTACGCTACCGCCTTCAGAAGCTTTGTGATTTTCATTTCGTCGGGTACTCTAATATGTCCTCAATCCACTGAGACTGAAGAGATGATGTTGACTCAGGGATGATGCAAAATGTTTCCAGTAAAACAAGCTCTTTTATTTCTCTGAGGTGAAATGCAATTAGATCAATGTTCGCTCTGCATCAAAATGGTTGTATATCCTCTGAAAACAAAGTTGCTTATTATAAATGATGGGCTTGCATTGTCGACATCGTCACATTATGATCTTTATAATTGTCTGCTGCTACATCAACTTTTCCTCATATCACTACCGCTCTCCATTTAAACTCTCTAGATGTCACTCAATATAATAACTTTTACTAGTGCTAAAATAATAAGTTGATCAACAAAATAAATCATATTCAGCTATTTTGAATACATTTATTGATGCGTAATTTATCAAGCAACAAAAAGTGTACAGAGCAGCTCTGTGAGGCTTTGCTCAGGCACAGCAGAGCTTTGAGCTAGATGCTAATGTCCTCATGCTAACATGCTCACGATCACAATGCTAACTTGTTGATGTTGAGTGGATATAATGTTTACCGTGTTCACCAGCTTAGTTTAGCGGGTTAGCACGCTAACAGCTGCACTATGTCATACGTTTTGCATGTGCTTGCTTATAAATGAAAGTATTGACTAATTAAAATGTTGACCCGATCATGGCACTAGATAAAAAGTCAGTTGATTGATCACCTTGGGCTCTGGGAATTTGTGGGGATGTTCCACTATTATTTTTAAAAACAAATTTAAACAGTAATTAGATGAGTTGCATTCCTCATTTTTACTGATGATCAAAGGGCAATCTTTTTTTGCAACACATCATTTCATTTCCATTTGGGAGACATTAGCGTTTGTTTTTGCCATTTAGCTACACCCTTAACATACAGATGGGCGGGTGGTTGCTGTGGGTTTCCCCTCAGGCTAAGAATAATGAGCTTGTCTTATTAAAAATGTTTGACCTCTGTCCCTGTCTCTCTTCTGGAAGCCCGAGCTGGATCCCAATGGCTTTATGACTAAGGTCGTCTCCTTGTTTTGACATGGGTGTTGCCTTTTAATTCCTCTAATTGGAAAGATAGCGTGAAGAGGAATGGTTTGACCTATCAGTGTCAGAGGAGGCTACAAACAATGTGTCTGTAGAACATCTATAGCCCTGAGCTAAAGTGTCTCTGAAGTCTTTACCTTCATACTGTGACCAGCATTGCTCTCTTCTCCCTCCTTGCAGCACGTGACCTGACTGATCCAGCGGTGGCAGGTCGGGCTTGTGACCCAGTGTGATCCTTACTGAGAATGAAATGATTAGGATCAAACCTAAACAACTTGTCATGCTGAGCTTTCAATCTCTGCTGTTGCAATAAATGTCTGTGCGTTTAGGGAGTGGTGGCCTGAAGCTATGCATTACAGGGGGCAAAGGAAACCTAAAAAGCAAAACGTACAACGATGCACCCAGTGACCTCAAATGGGGAAGCTGACCTAAAATCCTAAATAGGATGTGAGCGAGCACTTTTCAAAATCCACTTGTTTTGTCAATGTGCTGTCGGTGGCACCTTTCAAACTCCAAACGGGAACGCTCTCAAATAGGTTTCCTTCCTCTACAGCTACCCCTCACTGAGGGTGGAGAGGTGGGGCAGGGGCGGCAGGGACCTTCAGAGATTCCCTTGTGCGTTGGACTTGAAAGTTTCTGTCTCTGTGAACTTTACATCAAACAGTCATGGGCTGCTGCTGGCTCTTTGAAGTGGCAGTGGGGGGGTATCTGAGCTGAATACGGGCCTCTGCCTCAACATGTTCCGGTTCAAAACGGACTCTGCAGCAGGGTAAAAAAAAAAAGCTCAGCTAAAGGTCTGCTGAGAACGGCACAAGATCAAGGCTAAGGACTTATCTCGCAGTCACCATTCCTGTCACATAATAGAGCATGTATAGACTCAGTGTTATCCTACACAAACTTATTGAAGTTCCTCTCTCTCACCCCTCATCAAGATCAGTGTTTTTGTTATGTTATTACTGGAAAGCCATCTTGGGTTTGATGTCTTTTAGGCCTAAAATATCAAAAAGCAAAGACTCTACACTACAACTGCTGCTACTTCAGCAACTTTACTGTCTCTTTTACTAGCTGCTGCTGCTATATAGCACATTACTACTTTACATCACATTACTACTGCTTTTGCAAATACTTCAGTTGGCTACTTCAAGTAAATTGTCAGTATTTAAAGTAACATTATGTAACTATTTTACCGGAGCTCGGAGGGAGAGAGTTGGTGTTTACTCCGCTATCAGGAGGACGTTTTCAGCGCGGGGCATCAGGGCATGCTGGAGGCGAGCATGCAATGTTTTGTGTTGTTGCACTTACTTAGTGTTTGGCTGTGTTAGCAAAGTTGTTGATTTGCTATTTTTTTGTCATAATGTAATGTAATCACAACAAATGCTCGTTTACTGTCCATATTTACAACAGCGTAAGTATAAGTGAACTGAGTCTAAAACGGTAGGACTGCTAAACCACTAATGGACTGCATTTATATAGCGTTTTTCCAATCTTTGCGATCACTCAAAGCGCTTTACAACACATGTCAGCATTCACACATTCACACAGTCAGAGGCTGCCATACAAGGTGCCACATGCTCATCAGTAGGGATAAACATTCACACACACTCACACACACTCACACATTCCATCGGGAACAATTTGGACACTTTGACATGGACACTTTGACATGTTGACTGCAGAGGCTGGGGATCGTACGGCTGACCCTCTGACCGGTGGACGACCACTCCACCTCCGGAGCCACAGTTGCCCCAAAACTACTACATAATATTGCTTTAAGTAGTTTTTTGTGACGTAGCATACTTCATAAGCATTGAAAACATGAAATCAGTGGAGCTATTTCCAGTACATGCTCAATCAGCAATAAAACTTGATGGTGGCTCACTACCAAATGTAATTATCTAGTTTCTACTTCAAACAAACTAGTCTGAATTGTTAATTATCCTCTTAATGTCATACAGGTCACACCCCTATTGATACTTTCGTTTTCTATTACTGTGTTATTGCACCATTTTATGTGAAAACCTTTGGTGATTCTAATATACCTATTGTATAGTATCAATAAATCATCCAACAAGATGTTTTTTAAGTGACATCATCTAAATTGTACTGCAACTTCTGAGCAACTTTTTTTCATATTTAAAAAAAACTTTTGAGCACCATTGAGAATTACTCATCAAGTTGACTTCTTAAAGTAAAATATCAGTACAATAACAGTACTATTACTAATACTAAAAATACTGTAATGCTGCAATAATTATTAGCATTGCTCACTTACGATAACTTCTGCTACACCATCATTACATTGTAGCCTGAGATTGTGAATAAAATAGCATACTAAACTGTGCAATTATAATATCACGATTACAAGCAGATGTGCCTATTCATTTGCTTTCTTTTATTCTGTAGGCTATAGATATAACAGAAAGATCTTCTCTGACGGGCACCAGGACCATGCAGACTCCTCAGACAGAGGGGGGCCGGGCTCTGGTTTTCCCATGCACCACCATCTACTGACATTGGCCACTGCTCCACATTTAACACCCCGCATTCATAAAAAAAAGAAAAGAGGAATCATCTGACAAGAGCAGCATCCCCTGGTAGCTGCCTCACTGTTTACTGCGCTCAGCACGTCGCCAGAACAGAAGCCACACAAACTTAAAGAGGAAAAAATGGCCAAAAGTGAGATGCAGAGAGGGAGTTTGAAGAGTGAGGAGTTCTTTTTTGATTCCGAGGCGTCTCTCTTGGATCAGCAAGATTTCGAGATGTCTAGTTGCCCTTTCAATGACGTCTTCAACTCCAAAGACTCCCACATGGAGCAGATCAACACTTTTCTGAAAAACGTACAAGTTTTGCTGGAGGCTGCTAGGTTTCTTGAGAGCGCCGACAGGAAGGACGGAAGTGAGTTTATATGTGCTGCGTGTGATCCTTGTCATTTTCCTCTGAATTTCAGGAAAACAAGACTTCATTGTCAATAGACTCAGACAACAAAGGGCTGAGTTCATTCAACTAAGCACCACTGCCTGCTATAAGCACAACCTGCACCAGACTAATATGAGTGATATACCCATTGCAATTATAGGAGAGGATAAGCATATGCTTTTATTATTTTCTGGACTGTTTGTATCTGCATTATCTGCATGTTGGACACTGTGCATCGCTTTGCGCCTGCACAACTCTCAACCCATGAATGTGTTATTTCTCCCTACAGCATAGATCAAACAATGTGACATAATGATCGGTTGTGTGGGTGTGCATATTGGCTACCTCTCCGATATGATAAATCTGACCACATTGCAGCGCCCTCCAACTCAGTTTAGGATGATGTCATTGTGCCCACGCAGACTCGATCGAAAAAATCCGACAACTTTATAGATAAAACGCAAAAGGACACAAATGAATGGTGAATCGGTCATATATAAAACATAGAAATATCTCGCCTTGTTGTTAAATGTTCTTGTTTATAACTTTAGCCTATTAGGAAGGCAACCCGACATAGGGTTGATTGAAATTGCCATCTCAAATTGCAAATACACCCTGGCCTACTTATAATTTAATGTCAGAGAATTTGTAATAAATGCAATATTAAAAACTACTTTAAAAAAATCAATTATTAATGATGTCCTCGTTTCCTTTTACCAAGTCATGATTTAAAGACGCAGGAAAATAAGGAGTTTTTCCTTCGCTTTCTTATGCGTCTGCCCGTTAAGGGCTGTTTTGTGCAGAGAAGCTGAGCACACGGGCTGATGCGCGCTGCAAAAGACCTTTGAGTATTATAACCTATTATTATAATGTAACGTGGGAATTATGCAGCAGCAGATCGCAGAGGCAAAGCTCTTCTCTCTCGATTGTTTGCTTCCTGCTATTTGTGGGCGTGTCGCACTGGTTTCCACATGGCGCAAAGCTCCTCTGCGGTTGGTCAAGTGCGAGCTCAACCCTCGACGCCTGTCAAAGCCATTCGCCAATCAGACGCCCGGTCGGTGGCAACGTCATGTGTTGCTGGGCCTGGCTTCAGCCGGCAAGTACACGCCCATGGTCCGGGTGGATCATGGGATTTGTAGGGCTTTTTTTCTCTTTCGCAGGAGAGAGGAGATTGGAAAGAATGAATGTGAAAGAAACAAATGACACGCAATGAGCAGACTATTTGTGTTTAGTCATTATCACATCAAACAGCCGCTTCAATCAAACCACTTATGATTGATGGCCTAAATTACCTAAGTTATTTATAAGAATACAATTGTCATATCGCATTACAGGCCTGTGATTTATAGTAATGGTGAATGTTTTATTATTTCATTATTATTTATTTCAACATTCTCTTCATTGTCACCAGTAGCAGCAATAACCTCGATTAAAATGTGCAAGAACAATAAACACCACATTAAGTTAAGTTTAAATAATTTCTGTTGACCTGTGGAGTGTAGCACTGTCCCACAGACGTGTGCACTTGTTAAACCGACCTGCCATAGTTACAGTCAAATTATAAAGAAATAACGGAGGCTGTCTTACTCCATACATTGCAGTAAAGCCATGACAATTTGTTTAAACAATGAATATTGTGCACGTTTGTCGGTGTTTAATAAATGCACCAAAAGACTTGAATTCCCAGAATGCATCGCGTTAGACCGGCCTCTCCCCCGCTAGGTCCCCGCCTCTCAGCTGTGCAGCTAGGTAAACAAACAGGAGAGGAGAGGAAACGAGCAGCAGCAGGCACTTTGCTGGCTCTGGGCTCCCTCGGGGAAATTTTATATGATTTATATCCGTTTTTTTGTAAACATTTAATATCGTGTTTCCTAGAAACTTTTAATACTTTGATACGCTAGTTTTGACATTTTTTAACATCGACACCTGGCAAGGATTGGCTGAGGCTTTCCAGCTTGGAAAACCAGATTCCCCCCCTCTTCTTTCGACAAAGGCTGCTGTTGAGCCAGCGAAGACACTGTACAAGATAATAACACGACGCTTAAAAAAAAAAAAAAAAGTATCACTCAAAGGAGTAATAACCGTTGCACTGTCTTCCCTACATTTGAAAGCGACCTGCCGTTGGTGCTGTTTGCGAAGCTAACGTTACGTTAACTTGAAGAGAGCCTAGCTAACGTCAACGGCTGCCAGCCGCAGGAAAGAATGACTGCTGTTCAGTTAATAAATATCCAACGGTTATTGGAAGCTGCGGAATATCTAGAAAGGAAAGAGAGAGGTAAATATTATGTTCAAATGTGTGTGAAGCTGAGAAATGTATCAATACACAGCGTCAACATTTGTTCTGTTGGCTGGGTGACAACACCAAAATAGGACACGTTGTCGGCAAATGTCATCACAAACGTATCACCTGTATGTTCATGTCGACCTGAAGGATTGTTGCCTGTATGGGGTCGAGAAAAAGTGTCCAAACTCGCCTTAACCACAGGTTTTCTTTCCACAGAGTGTGAACACGGATATGCTTCGACATTTCCATCAAGTCAGGACACAAACTACCAGAGGCAAAGGAAATTCCGAAATAAGAAGTTCAGCAGTAACCACAATAGGTAAGAAACTGCTCTCTTGCTGTCCCTGGTACGTTGTGGGCACTGTTAACACTGCATACACGTGCCTTTACGGATAGATGTTTGTAATTGATGTGATGTACTGGGAAGTGTTGCAGACAGCATGTGATTATACACTCGCTGCCAATACGCTTATCGCAACGTTTGGTAAACAAGCGAGCACCGGCTGCAGTTTCACGGTCCAGAAAAACACAAAGAAAAAGAAAGTTTGCATGGATGTTTCTCAAACTTGTAGAAACGTGTTTAATACATAGGTGCACATATGACCGTCCACAGTGCTGTTTTGCTGGCTTGGGGGAGGGGGTAGCACCAGGGCTCTGCTCGCTTTTCATCAGCTGATTGTCAAATGGACTGCAGTGGTGGCTGAGGTTAGGGATCGTGGTGAAAGCTTTAAAACGAAAAAAAAGTAATTTATAGTGTTGTGCATTCCTCCCACCCCTGGTTGAATAAACACACAGGATTTTTGCTTTATTTTGATTTGAGGTTTATTTTTTATGTTTGTTTGGTAGTCATGCTCATTTTCTCGTATGCCACATGTTTTCTACATTGTGAGAAGAGAGGGATAGTTTTGCCTTCTTCCCTAAAGGGGAAATCTGCTATTTATGGCCGATGTTGTTTGCAGACTTCCAAAGGTCAATATGTGGAGCCTTTTTCAGGATTAATGATGTTTAGGGCCATCAGTAATTTGCTGTTTCACCTTTTTCTATACAACTTCATCCTATCGAGTAAAGCATGTTTGCACCAGTGTTTTCCTATTTTGTATGCATCATCAATCATACACAACATCAAGCTGTTGATGGGTGTTGGAGCATATGTTTAATAGTCTATTCTGTTGTGTAGCTGGATGTAACGCATAGCAAGCACTATGCTCTCACTGATGACAAAAATTTGAATTTAGTAGTAGGAGAAGCAGGTGAAAATGCCCCAAAGTTAAGACCCAATGGTATTGTGTTTTTTCTTGGTGCTAGGCTGCTTACATTAATCTGTACATTGACAGTCATACATCAAACGCAAGCCCCACTCTATCGCTCTTAGTCTTTTAATATTAATGTAAGAGCGGGCCACAAACAGGAACTGCGCATTAGTCATCGTGAGCGTAGAACGCTGCCTAGTTCTGCATGGCAACAGTCGTGATCAGATATACTGTAGGTCTGAGGACCTTTTCATAAAGCTTCCCAAGAGTTGCTCCGAAGAGGCAAATTCTTTAGAAGTATACAGAATAATGATGTTTCGGAACAATGTAATCTTTAATGCAAAATGAAATCCTCTGAGAACTTAAAGCTTTTCACCAAGCACCGTTGCCTTTGATACAGCCTCTAAGGTAAACAACTCTTTAGGAGCAGGAGGGTGCATGTTGAGAAGGATTTTCATAAGCACGACAGAAAATGGCACCAAGAAGTACAGACGAGAGACATCTTCTCCCAATGCCCTGCAACAAGAAGTTAATACAGTTATACATGAAAAGGTAACACCATTTAGCATTTAACACCATTTATCTGCCTCGTGTTGTGATGCAGTTTATTTAATTCCCACTGGAATTGCACACCTTGCAAACACACAAAACAGCATTATTTTTTATATCCCTGGTGCTGTCAGGATCACGGATGGGTCGCATGTCTGCGTCATAAGTGGGCCACTTTATCCAACAGTCCTATTTATGTCCTGCTGACATAGCTAGTGATGAGAAATTTTGCTAATTAGCCAAAGTTGTGAAGAGTTTTCACCACCTTGCAATTCCATATTACAATGTCCACAGAAGCCAGAGAGGTTTGAACAAAACGCCTACTACTCATATCGACATCATCTTCTATGAGTACGTGCTGAGGGACAAAAAGAAACTAATGATAGCGTCTAAATGAGATCATACGCTACCCACAGCTCAGTCATATAAATGCTCCTATTCATACTTCGTTCATAATCACTTTTAGGACATTTTAAAATGAAATTAAAGTGAATCCTTTGAAATATGATAATATACCGATTAGATCATCTGTACAGCGCATTTAGGGTGACCTGCTCCAGCTATAGAGTAGCTACCTCCTTAGTCGCACATTGAGGCTTAAAGTGTTGGGTTTATCTGACTCTATCCTCTCCCGCCTGCTCGTTTATAGCAGGGTCGCTTTATCTCATTGACCCACTCTGTGTGTGCATATACATGCATACACACATATGCGTGCATGCCTACAGAAGGAAGTATGCTGTAGTCGTGTGGCCCTGAGCCAGTTTATAATCTGTATTGCATTGTTGTTGAGCTGCAGAGTCAGAGATATCTGATTCAGGAGACAGGGATGCAATGATAAAAGCCAATGGCAACGCAAGACGAATTAGATTGATCGCTACGTTGAGAGGCCATAAGATGTAGTGTCTGATTTAAGGCATCTTTAGTTTTCAGAGTAACAGACGGTGTAACTGACACCAGCATTGCCATAAAATGGACTTCCCCAGTTCAAAAGTTATTTATCAATAGAAAAAATAATTGGGGCTTTCACAAAACCTTCTTTATCATTGTCTGTATTGTTACCAGATTTTCAAGCTTCGATGTTTTTACTATCAATTGTATCTCTAATGACAATGCTTGACATGGCTACATTTGTAACGGTCCCCTAAAATACATTTATTTCATCATTTTTAAAGAGCGATAATCCACCAAAAAACCTTACACAATTGCACACTACACAGAATTAGATTGTGGTGAATTGCTCCGAGTTTGGAGGAGATTACAAATAGTGACGAGGGGTTTCCAAGCAACACAGACACAGTGCAAGCACAGTGACAGCTGATGACGCAAAGGATGCACTCCAAAGTATTCATCTTCTGTTAGCAAAACTATCGCTGTGACTCACAGTTGCAGAAATCAGTGGACTCGCTGCCATTAGAAAGTAACTATACGTTCACGTAAAAGCCTGCATTGAACACAAGACAGTGAGTTGTCATTTTTCCTACAAAGAAATCATTTTTGGAACTGCATTTTTTTTTTTTATGACATTTATGAGAGTAGTAGCAGCCGAGCAGAAGATATCAACCTGGTTTTAGATCAGTTTTGTGATTTGTATGTGTGACTGGTCTGCTGATGCGGAGCACAGTCATGCATGATTACTAGGTTGTAGAATATGTAAGTTGAATCCTGTCAAGACCTGGAGCACGCGTGTGAGGGCACTTAGGCTCCCACAGGTTTTCAGAGTGTGGCCCGGGCCAGCTTACATGTGAGCCCTATGTTTTGCTGTGATAGCAGCCACTCAACCTGGCCATACACCTTGTCATGTTAAATCAAATATACTGCCACAGTTGACTTAACATCCAGTCGTGCATACCCAACTACATGAAATGCAATGTATTAAAATAGAGACATGCTGTTTTTTTTTTTTTTATTTGTGTAAATAATTAAACTTAAAAAAATAATTTCCTCTGAGGCAGGGCTAATTTTACAGACTGAACTGCCCCCCCCCCCCCTCCATATTAACAGGACGGCAGTTTTGTCAGCTCAGTATTAAAAGAAGAAATAGACGAAGAAGGCATATTGAAGTATTGATAACCCACGATGTGCAGAAGTGCTGTGTACATGACTCCGGAAAGGTTGAGTCTATCATCCCCCGCTAAAACCCGGCCCCCTTGAGGCCAGGTCGAGTGCAGATTGTGTGTGGATAGGAACTTGGCCATTTAAGCATCAGGAGGAGGGCTTCAGTATGTTACCACACAAAGAGACTCTTAGGAACCAGCTGATTCACTTTACATTATTAACAGAGCACTGAGCCCTGACTGCTGCATGCACAGGGTGTGTGTATGTGTGCGTGTGCATGCTCGTACTTGCCCGGCAGCACATGCACGCACACACACTCATGCACAGTGTGAACTCTAGTGACTGCAGTGACACACACACAGACACACACACATACAGAGTTCTGCTGTGCATTATTGAGGAAGAGGACGTATAATGGCACAGTGAATGCCCGGCTGTCACATTGACGTTTTAGTTGCTGTAAAGGCTCCAGTGCACTGGGCCTAGAGTTGGTCTCGTTTGGGATGAATTAATAAGTTAATGAATCAAATTTGACAAGCACTTTCCTGTGCCTATCTCTGCCCCAGCTTGTCTGGCTCATATAGTTATTAACCTAATGTTGTGCCTTATTTCCCCAAGCAGAGTACATTGCCTTTTCAGGAGTGACAGATACCATATGGCTGTACTCTGCATGTTGAGCAAGCAAAAGTCTGCCTGTGCTCTTTATTTAACTCCTGTTTTCTGTCTTTGCAGGTCCACACACAATGAGCTGGAGAAGAATAGGTGAGTCGGCATTGCATTTTCAAAACCTTTCACCTTTAAATCAAAGAGTGCACACACAGCCTTGCAGGCACACGCACACCCTGAACATGTGAGCATCATGTGCTACTTTCATTTTTCCCGTACAACCTTTTTGCCCTTCTTAAAGAAAGCACTTCCTCTGCAACAGGTCCTTAAAACCAAAAGTAAAAGGAGTGATCCATTTGTGCTCAGTTAAAGGCATTCCCCCCTCCCTGTTTCCCCCTCTCGTGCACACACCCTTTGCACCTTTTTAGAGTTATGTAACAGTTTGGTTGCCGGGCTAAGGGCTTCGAGTTACAGGGACAGGCAAGGGTGCATACAGGCAGAGCTGGAGCTTAAGTCAAAAGTGCACTGCTTGTTTTGATGCAAATATGTAATATTTAATTTATTTGTATGTAGCAGTGTCAACAATTTCAGCCGAACAAAATGTCCTTTCATAGCTTTCCAGCCTGATCATAGTTCTATTCAGAGTTATATCTCTGCATTGAAGATAGTATCTACAGTGGAAGATATGTAGGATATTCAGGCAGACCGTGGCTTGTGATGGTTTACCATGCTGTCTTCAGAAGAGAGCGAACACTGGTTTCTTAGAAGCCCTTATCGGATTGAGTTTACCACCCACATAGAGTGTTTGCTGGTGTTTATGTTCTGTGACTTTGCAGGCTTCAAGAGTCAAGCCGTTAAGGGTTTTCTTCGACACCATAAATTAGAGCGGCTAGACTCGCAGGATTTATGGTAAATATATATATATATATATATATATATTTAAAAATAAAAAAAAGCTTGCCTTCCATTTCATTATCTCTGAGGGTGTGGATACAATGAAAGGATGTGGGAGGCTGGATCCATTCAGCGTAATTACATATCACCTCAGCCTGTTTTTCTCACCATTCTCCCTGGCATCCTCTTCTAAAAGGATGGGAACATTGGAAGGAGAGGCGTCCAGCGAGTTAAATATAGATAAGAGTTGATGTGTCATCTCGGTGCTCATACGCGATGCCACACAAGGCCAGCCGGTCGGCTGACTGGCCTCGGCAAATAGCAGCACCCATGCGGGGTTGTATTTTCTCCAATGTTCCACCCACACAAATACATTTTTAAAAAAATGTGCCGACTCAGATGTTTGTTCCTACAACACGGTGTGTTTTCGTCACTCCTTCCACATTCATGCATCCAGGCACTTTGTAGTATGGCCTGTTCTGGCCATTTATGGGCTACAGTCATCTTTGCCAATCAGACACTAGTGTAAAGCCTGTAGATGGTAGAACAGAAGGGATCACTGCTGGCTTGGTTCAGCACAGAATTCTGGTAGATTTATGAACCATTAGAGAGATAATTTAACTAAGTTAACTTAACTAAATTAAACTGATGTAGAAAATAGTGATTTACCCACTAATTTCTGCATTTGACAGCATAAGTTTTGCATCGTGTCATGTGTTCAACATCCATTGAAACTCGCATCCTCTCCCTTCTGCTTTTCCTGGCTCCATCTTTCTGGTCCGTGCTTACTCAGAGCTGCACTAGAACAGAGTGAGCTGGGGACGGGTTGTTCTGTACCACACCGCTGTACCACATTCAGATACAGACACCCTGCCCCCCCCCCTCTTGTCTTCGTTTTCAGCTCACCACAGTGAGCGTGGCGTTTTTTTGCTTAGTAGTTGAACAGTACAAGTTCAAAATTCCATTAGCAAAGAAAGAGGGTAAAAATTGAAATGGTAATCCATCTTTTTAGAGGCACACTTAAAGTCAGGATCGTTTATAATCCCCCACCCTTTTTTTTTTTTTTTTTTTTTTTTTTTTTTTTTGCCAGCAGTTAATCCAATTCCCTTTTTAAGCACATGCCTCACTGTAAGCTATACTTTATGTATCAGGCATAGTTGTTCACCCAAGTGTGTCAAGCTTATAGCATGATTCTACGACAACAGCGGCAGCTTTTCGTTCCATCTCAGCAGACTTCCAAGTCGTGTAAATTGGAGGCTGCTTCTTTATGGTACAGGTTGACTAACACTTATCAACTCTGTATATCTGCCGCCAGCGAGACGATTTGCCTTGCATGGCTACCACAAGTCCTGATAACCTCTGTGACGACTAGACTCGCAGTGACAGCGGAGACCACAGGATGCAGATAAAAGGGACCGAAAGAGGTGTATGGGGGGGGGGACCCACATTCCAGATGCTCGCACTGTGCGGCGGGACCAGATAACGTGGTGGCCCTGCCGCTTTGATCATGTTCCTCCTAACAGCCCTATTTCACTTCCTCATGTCACTACTAAATTACACTGCCTCAGTGAGGTTTAACAGTAAAAGGCTTATATGCACGCACGCTGAAGTTCAACCGCTTTGATCTCACAGCCTTCCACCCATTAGTCCTTTTTCTTTTAAACATGTTGATAACAAATTCCCCAGCTCAGGTTAGTTGTCGGGTGATCCTTGTTGGTTAAAGTGTTTCACATTAAAATACTAAGGTAATCCTTGGCCCAGGGTTTAGTCTGTTGTTATTCAACCAGTTGTTTTTCTTTCCCCTGTGGATGATTACTCTGTTTATGGATGATCAATACAACAGGCTTTTACTTGCTACGATAAATCCACAGGAACTGTCGCTTATCATTTACCCTCCTCCTTTACAGCGACCTATTCATTTTAATATTGTTTATCAAGGCCAGGCTTATAAAACGCACAGCAAATAATTTTCCCCCCGTGTCCGAGCAGTGGAAGCAATAATAGCTTTTCCGCTTGATTTTTTTTACGTGGGGATTTAGTCAAACGGCGTGGTTTAAACACCTTTCAGTGTGTGCGTGTGGAATATTAAAAAGGCTCAGTGTTGCACATTAGAGTTGGTTGACCTTGGGTGGCATGTAAGGAGCATCCGTGAGGTCTGCCCACTTGGGATTTGTTTTGGCTCAGTGGTGTGTGAAATGGTAAATGAAGATAGTCACCCCTCATTTGCGTTCAACTTTGGATCAGTGTGGGTATTCTCGACTGTCAGTGTTTTTATTTTTTTGTACGTGTTTATGTGTGTCTGAAGGTTTCCTTCTCTGGCTGCAAAAGACATGAGCTTGTCAGATATACAGTCAGATTTGAGAGCTTACTCCTTATTTAACTTTAAAATATCCTATTGAATGCTACAGCCATAGGCTTGTGATGGACAGTCGTTTTAGCTACTTCAGGCTGTAAAACTCACCACTGAATATCATTAGGTGTCACATTTTTCCCATTCTACATAACTCTGTTGGGATTGAAGCCCTCTGTGTTTGTCCATGCTTTTTAACCAGTGGGCTATGAATTCAGTACTGCTGTTCCAGCCTTGGGGTTGGATGAGCAGTCAAACATGAATAAACCCGGCTACATTTTCTCTGGCTGTGCTGATGCTTCATGAAGAAAGCCAAACTGCTTTACCAGTCTTTCTGTTGTCTGCTCAGTGAGTGCAGCCTATTCTCAGGCTCTGCTGCAGGGCCTAGAACTGGGACCATTTGTTCTGACCAACGTGACAACTTGTAAGCTTTTCTTGGCTCAGAAAAGCAGCTTAAGGGACTTGATCTTTGGTCTGGTGAGCCTAGCTAAAGCACGCACACGTGCTGGAGCACACCCCCCCCCCCCCCCCCCCCCACCCCCCCCCCCCCCCTCATTGCAGGCCACCCGGTGCTAGTGCTTAATAGCCTTGCTTGGCTTTGGCTTTTGCTTAGCTAACAACGATGTCAGAGGATGAGGAAGTAATTGACAGGCTGATGGGATGAGTAGAGGGATAGGTCAAACACACCTGACTAAGGGAAGCCTAGAGCAGCACGCAAGCCTGATCCAAACTCCCACTGTGTTAGTGTGTACAGTGTGAGCATTATTGACCTGTAATTAACACAGTGACACACAAGCCAGTATCAGGGTGGGACTAGTCAACATAAACGGTCAAATGGTGCAAATTGTGGCTAAAAGACTGCCTCATCTACAACCAGTGTGGCAGGTGACCAGCTGTAATAAGGAGGTCATGTTGTGTTCTTAAAGGAGAACGCCATCTAGAAAGAATTCCAAGATATTATTTCCATGGCCTAAGAAAGTTCAATCAATATTTGTGAACATGAGGTACTCTCTCTCAAAACCAGAAAGTCTCAAAGACTCTGGAGTGCTGTTTTCGCACTCTAGTTTTTGGATTGTGGAGAGAGTGGTCCACGTTTACTTATATTTTTGGACTGTATTAGACCATAGGAATAACATGTACGAATTAGAAAAATTGCTGTAGTTCCCCTTTTAAGATGGTGAAAGTACCTTGTTTATTATGTGTACTTTGCACACCAGGAAAGCACCTAATGCTTTTAGCCAACACAAGACACTTGCATCATTTTCACTTTTACCATGTGGGTATGTAGCAGTGAGTTAGCTTGCATTGATTTACCTTTCAATCGCACCTACCTGCTGGGTTGCCAGGTTTCTGACAGTAGAACGTTTTTTTGTGGATTGGCACTCTCAGGGGTCCAGTCACGTACCTTTTTTAAGACAGGCACCTTAACGCCTTTAACATCAACAAACTGAAAAATACCATAATTTGAGATCAGCTACTTGAGAAGTGGCTAGTGAGGCAGACCTGTACCCGGCATTTCCCAATGGCTTGCTGTCAGATGGTAGAAGACGATGTGAAATGAAAGGTCACCATTGTTTTGCCTCACATCCTCCAAAGCCATCCCGGCGCAGATGTTCTGTAGACAGGTGTAAAGAAGGCCCCACGCAGGGGATTGGATGTCAGCACTTGAAAGCTCAGCCATCACTCCAGTCTTGTCTCGCTCTTCTGACCCTTGACTCATATTCTCTTGGCGCCTTCTTGTTGTGCCTGCAGAAGTGCATCTGCACAGCATTCAGTGGAGGGACAGTGTAACCAAACCGGGCCGAATAGGCATACTGGCTTAGTCAGCAGGCTGGTTTTAATTTTGAATGACATTAGAACATTTTCAGTGATTTTGTTTGTGGGTGTTCAAATGAATCAATTCGAAATGGGGACTGTATGTTCAGGCTGTACTGCAATAGTCTGCAAAGTGTTCACGTCCTCCCAGATAGTGTGCTGTTCAACCTGTTCTATTAACGGCATTGTGTCGGGCTTGTTGATAAGCCCACTTTGGGCCAAATGGATGAGGCTGCGGTTACACGATGTTCCTGGAAAAAATGCTCTTGTTTTTCCTCCCTCCTTCCTGGATCAGCTTGTCACATTAGCAGCCGAGCTAACTTAATCTGTACCTTAAGGAGGCAGAGTGAGTGAGGGAGAGAGAGAGAGAGAGAGAGAGAAACGGAAATAGAAAAGGGGGAAAATAGGATGCTTGTTAAAGACACAAGACAGACTCAATTAGGCTAAATCTAAAACTGGCTTCTATTTTTAGCTGTAAAGCTGGGGAAAAAGGGGGAAACACCGATGCTTTCTGACCAATCATTGAGGTTAGCTTTTCACCAATGAGAGCCGTGAGATGATGAAGCAGTGAGAGAAGTCCCCACCCCTGACTCTCGTAACAGCTACCTCACATGCTTTCTCATCATCAGTGCGTACACAGAATGGGATTTATTTGTTGCCATTTCTGTGTTGAGAATTAACCCCAGTGGAGCGACCTGCGTGCCAACTGGGTTGAGCAACTTAGCAAGATAACTTAGTGAGTAGGTGAGTGAGAAAGTGAGTGTGTGCCTCTGCGTGTTAGGATACGAGAATGTGCGCTTTAAACGTTGATGACGAAAATATTTGGATTACGCTCCTAACCCCGCCTTCTATTGGATGTATTAAAAACGCATCCACAGCTGTAAAGAGGATGTGGTCTGACAGGGCAACCCCCTCCCACACACATCCCCCCTCCACCCACTCCCCTCCCTGCCCCCAGAGCCAACATCTGGCTGGATCTCCATGGCTTTACACCCGGCCCATTTTAGGAACCAGGCCATATTGGAGTTTTAATCCAAAGCTTCTGCCCTTGCCCCGAGAGTCACACAGGGTTGTGGGTGGGCCAGTGACTTTGGGTCCAGTGGGATTTATGAAGAGAGCAGTAAGAGTCCAGTCACATGATCTGTATGTGTTGGGGCATTCCCCAAAGACGTGCGTGTATTGATTGATTGATGATTGGTTGTTTCACTTTTAGATGGTCTGGTTCTTGTACAGTGCACCTGAAGGCATCCTCTATCTCCTTTCCCCTCTGTCCCACTAACTCCATCCCCCTCCCTCCCCCTCTCTGGCTGTGTTACTATGGCCATCTCTTTGGTTAACTCCATCTCTTTGTCTCTCGCCTTCTTTCTCTTCTCTCTTCCAACCTTTGTCAGTGGAGCAGATTAAAAGGCAGTGTGCACGTGTGAACTAATCCGTGTGTTAGTGATGGGCTTCAGCCCCAGAGTCTCACAGCTAGCGATTCCCCTCCCTGCTCCCTCTGTACTCCAATGAACTCTGCACGTGTGTGTGTACGTGTGTGTGAGCACATGTTTATGTCTGTTGCTTGAAGAGGGTTAGGGGTTAGAATTTCCTTTCCTTTCAAACTAAATCGTCTTTTGCATCATCTCCGTCGTCCACTTTATCCCAATCTGCCCTCCACACCCCTCCTCTGCACTGTTGCTATGCATGGTGGATGCTGTTTGTGGCTTGGAGTGGCTTCAGTGGGTTTAGCGTGACAACAGCATTGGTCTGCCTCGTAATCATCTGTGCGTTTCGCTTTATTTACCACTTGTGGCCTTGGGATTGGTTGACCGGGGTGGGGGGGTGGGGATTGGGTGTTGATGTTGTAGGGTTTCCTGTGAGTCCAAATTGATTTTTAACTTGCATTTGCATTTTATTGCCCCCGTTTCCAGTGTGGTTTCAGCCCCGAATTCATATGCATTTTTACAGTGAGCTTTTACTGCCAATCGGAATCTCTCTCTCTCTCTCTCTGTCTCTGTCTCTCTCTCTCTCTCTCTTTGCTCTCTCTCTTTGCTCTCTCTCTCTCTCTCTCTC
>CALSCE010003134.1:10531522-10541522 GCA_943593645.1 Bovichtus variegatus
ACAGCTTGTGAAAAATGGTTAAGAGGCCTGACCTCCCAAGTTGTACTAAACCACGGTGTTACATTGCGCTGAGAAACGCAGTGATAATGAAGATGTTGCTCCCTCAGTGTCGTAAAGAACTCTCTGTAACTACAAATAATCTGGTTTAGATTACAGTGCCACATCAACCATCACTGACATTAACACAAACAAACACTGGCTGTGTCCATCAGCGTTGATAATGTCTGAAAGAAAAAAAAAAATGTTTTAGTGTCTAAAAATGTAGCAAATCTCTCGATACTACTATATACTATATTAAATACTACTATAAGTGTGCAAATTCCCACTCCATTAAAAAAATAATAATAATTTTATGAATTGAATGCTAAAATACATAAGTATTAGTGTCAATCATGCTCTATTCTCATGGTTAATATAAAATAAAATACCATCAAAGGCTATTTTTTCTGACAGCTAAATGTTTTTCATAGCACTAATTGTATATGTGTGTTAGGTTTGGGGATCATTTTGAATGTGAGGTCAAATCTAAAGGGAAAGATCATGCATTAAACTCATGTTTTTTTTGACAGACAATCTGTGTTTTTCTGTCCTGGAGCTGTTGAATGTTTATTTTCAGAAGGAACATTTGGATAAAACCATTTGGCTGACAGTGACAACAGGCTACTTCCTGGCTGGTTTGTCAGCGTCATATTGAGAGAGATGCTGCCACCTAGAGGACAAAAACAACTGGTGGTTTCTGTTCATCAGCCTGCCATCAACTGACAGCTCAACTAAAAGGTCTGATCTTTTATAAAAAAAATAGTCATTGTGTGCATTTCTTTTTTTTACTATGTATGGCATGATATAGTATCGGCACACACAGTTAATGATGGGAATAAAACCATATCTAATAAAGACATAATGTAAATACTAACCCAGCATTTAGAACTAGTCAACTGCTGGAATTTATGATATTTTCCAATACAATTGCAAAAATAGACTAAAAATAGACAGAATATCTCTAAACAGGGGGGCATCACCATTCCAAAAGCAAATGACTATGACACAGCGCAGCACAAACCACTAGGAGGCGCATGAGGCTTGGAAATGATCAATAACTCACTCTGTGTTTGTTTTTGTCTGTACACTCTGACTGAGCTGCATTAAGCATCTTTTCACGGTACCTCTGTGGTCCCAAAGATTTCCATTCAATCAACCTTCATAGAAATATTTTGTGAGAGACCAACATCTGTGTTGTTTTCTATGCAACAACTTCTCTAGTTGCATAGAAAGTTGTCTTTCGATATAAACTGGGAATCTAAGCGAATGCAGATTTTTTTTTTTTCCCTCATATGGCCACTAAAAAAAATGTTTTCCCAACGTCGGTGTTGAACAGAAACAAATCATATTCCATCTGGTTGTAGATTTGGGTCGGAACAAACCCAGCCATCAGGCAATGAGCCTGAATGATTGCACTATATGCAATGACTTAATTCATAATGACCCAAGGATTTATTTACTGAAGGCTATATTTGAATTGAGTTGAGTAAAATTAACAAATCAGAACAAATGTAGTTCAGAGCAATGTGCCCTGGGGGAGCTCATGGTGCAGGACAGGTCAGACAATAATAACCATGACATATTAAAATAAATTTCACAAATAATTATAAAGAAAACCATGAGCTAAAAGCAAAAAGTACATTACAGTGCCACTTTATCACCCATGAGTTGCATCTGTGGTGTCGATGTAACTGCAAGTTTAAATCTGATGCTTAAATGCATTCATATTTTTTTTCTATATTTCCTATGAATTTAGCTTTTTCTTTGGTAGTAATAATGAATTGTGGTCCTTATTGAAGAATGCACATACACATTAATAAATAACATTAAGGAATTAAATTAAGTGCAAAGCAAAAAAAAATAAAATGAATCCATTGATCAAACCAGAGTTTAATTATGTTTAATACAGAAATAGGATGCATGCAGACCCTGTTGGCCTGACTGACTATGTGAACATTTTGAGGCTACTTCTTATTGAACCACTAGGCTGCACAAAAGCACTGCAAAGCTCATGGCTGAACATCCTGAGTAGACTGTGACTGTGAGGGCATCACATATTGAAGGAATCTTCTTTGTTCCCTTGAACAGAGAACCATCAATCAAAACAGAAAACGAGACTTTCATTTTAATGTAATCCAATACGGCTTTGAATCTATTGAGTTGAATTTGTTTGTGAAAACATTGTTATTGTCACAGAAAACGCACACAGTTTTAAAATGGCATTTGATTTCGAAAACGCTTAAAGGAAACGCAGGGTTTTGTGTTACGCAACCGCTCCAAACCCCAGAGGACTCCCAGTGAGCCCCGTCTCAAAACTCACACAAACCTTTGCGAGGAAAAACTGATCATTACTGTCACACGGACACTTGTTTCCTGGGAAAGTTAAGTGACACTGCTAATTACCAACTGTGTAAGAAATAATATAAACTCATCATAACTCGACTTTTCCATGTTCAGGGGTTGTTAGTAAATTTGAGGGAAAGAAACCCTTTCTAGGCTGACAATCAACACACCGTACTGTTGGAAAGAATCTGCTTAAAGCTACGGGGAACTCAAAATCATGATTCTTTTTAAACTAATTGCGAGTTAATTGTGTCGTTCATCTTGCCATCAGCTCCTGGAAATGTCATTTCTAATTACTGTTTCCCTTTTCACTGAACTGAGCAGTGCATTAGCAACTGTAGTTGTATGTTTTATATGTGTTCAGGTGCAGTAGGGTTTTATTGTATGAAATGTCACACAGGTCTCTCAGCCATGATGAAAAGACCATCACAACCCAGTCAGTTTGTGCTTAAATCCAGACGATTCGTCAGATTTCTGTGGCACTTTGTGAGGGGAAACTATCCAGGTTAAAGCAACAAGCCGCTGTTGATGGAAGTTAAGAAACGAGTGGGCTGGGAGTTTGGGGTTTAAAAGTCTGTGAACATGAAGCAAATATTCAAGAGACAAATATGTTTGCACCATGCATCTGTGAGTACAAATAGAAATGTGATTTTTTTTTCTTTGGAAAGCGTGCTTTTATTTCCCAGTGGGTTGCACTTCAGTCAAGGTCACCTTGAGCTCCTCCAACACCATAAGTCCTCGAGTCCTGTGGCTAGCCTGAGAATCATTTCTTTTGGATGGACTTCTAAAAATACTGGTGCAGCTTTTTGCACAAAGCACTTTTGAATTAGACCATGCAGATCCACTGACAGATGAAGGTCCTTGATGTCACATGGGTCAGCTGTATGTGTGTGTGTGTGTGTGCGAATGCTCTTCATTAACAACTGAATTGGCGGCTATGTGTGCAAACAGAGAATCTAGGCTATGCTGCCTAATTAAAATGTTTCTGGCATGCTTTTGGTTTCCTGGATTGAAAAGAGAGAGTGACTGTTGGCTGGCTCTGCTGCTAGTGAGGAATGTCACAGGCGTTCTCTGCCTTCATGACTCATACTCTGGACTTCATCTCCATGTTGTAGTTGTTGTTGTTTTTCAACCCACCCCCCCTCTCTTCCCTTGCAGAGAGGCGAACCCATGCAACCAATTACTGCGCTGATAGTGCAGCAGTGGGAGCCCATGAGGGGGTAAAGTGAAGCAGGCCAGTGGGGCTGAGTGTGTGGGGATATGCTGGGGGGGAGGGGGGGTGGGGTTCCTCTAGTGATGCGCATGAGTCATCGTCCCCAGGGCGGCTGGGCTTCTGACATCACAGCGCCCTTATTAGAGGAGGAAAGCAATTCCCCACAAATGTCCTTCACTGCTGATGGATAAGGGAGGCGGGGCTGGGCTCACAGCACAACAAATTATGCGTCACGTCTCTGAGGTGACTGGCGGCATGTAGTCAAGACCTGAGGTGTTTTGTAATTCTGAAATGAGGAGGCAGGTGTGTGTGCAGCGGTGTGTCTGTGTGCATCAGTGTGACGGACACTGAGAGTAATTTTAGTTGCAGGGAGAAGGACCTGTTTGGAGTCTCTGTCTGTCTCTCTCTCTGTGTGTGTCTCTCTGTCTCTCTCTCTCTCTCTCTCTCTCTCTCTCTCTCTCTCTCTCTCTCTCTCTCTCTCTCTCTCTCTCTCTCTCTCTGCTGTGGGGTTAGTCATGCTGTCAGGATGAGACCCAGCAGGCACGTAGGTCCCTCCCCTCACCTCACGTAGTCCAGCCTGTTCAGTCCTTGAACACAAAATCAAAAGCCTGGACGGAAATTGCACGCGTTGTGACCCGTGAGTCACCCAGACAATCGTCGAAAGGTTTCAGGCGAGAGTTTCTTGTTAGCAGCTTGTTTGCCAGTTGCATTTAAGTAGCAAATCCAGCAGGATGAGGGGGAGCTTTGACACATGGAGAGGCTGTTTGAATAGATTTCTTCACAGTGGCTCAGAAGTAAAAAGAAAAGAGGCCAATTATGTCATTTCCTTCAGCCTTGGACCATAATTGTATAAATGTGTAGTTGCTTTGAGCTTTGGGGTCATTTAGAAACCCAGAAACTCATTTTGAGACCTAGTGTAACTCCCGGCCCTATGTGTGACTGATGTATGTTAACACTGTTGTGTAGTAGGCATTGGACATGTCCCTTCTGATTTTTATATTGTCCACAGAAATCAATCACTGTTTTATCTGTGTTGTGTCCTTGGATTGTGTACAGAAAAGTGTTAAATGTATATGTTCAGTGATTTCTGTTACAACACAACAACTGGTCCCCGTGTCGCACGTTACACTCCCATAAATACATTTCCTGTTTAGCAGGTGGGGGAGCCTGAGGAGACAGGTGGACCATTTGTCAGTTGTTGTTGTTACATTTTGATGGAAGGCTGTAGAGTATGGCGGCGCATATAAATCAAACGCATGCAAATGATTTCTCCCGTCCCCCTCAGGAAGATTTAAGAAACGGTAGATGAGTATTCCCCTGTATTATGAACACAGAAGCACCAGGCCCACGAACGTTAACCCTAACCCTGAAAAGTCGAGGCAAAATTTGATGGATGAGAAAATTAATGTTTCTGCATGTTTTGTCGCCTCATCTTCTGTGTTGCTTTGTGTCAAACACAAGCGATAATCTGGATGTTGTTATGCCGCTTTCTGCAGGGATTCACCCGGCGGACCTTGCAAACCTACATAGGAAAACTAGAAGTGACAGCTGCTTCCATGTTATCGGTGGAAACCCATCTGAACCTCATCCATGGGTGGTGATAGTCTGGTGGTCTAGTGGTCAGGCTTTGAAATAGAACACCAGAAGTTTGAGAGTTCAATACCAGGTCTGCCACTATTGAGCTCCTGAGCAAGGCACTTAACCCTGAGTTGCTCCAGGGGACTGTCTCTGTAATTAGTTCAATGTAAGTCTCTCTGGATAAGCACATCTGCTAAATGACCTGTAATGTAAAATAAATTAATTCAACCAGCAGTTGTAGCCAGTGGAGACAATTAGACCAGTCACCAATTTAATATCCCAGCAGAAATGATCATACATCACTTTCTGACACGGCATCTTTTCTTTATCAGCTCCCGAGAGCGAATGCTTGTATCTTTCTCATTGTGACATTTTAATAGAGAATGGCCTTCACTGAGTTTCCGCTCAGAAGAATGAAAGATGCTTGCATGCTTTCCGCTTTGTGATCACACGTTATTAACATTTCACCTTCAAACGTTGTGAAGATACTTTAATTACGTTAGCTATGCCAAAACACCGGGAAACGAATTTGCTTTATTTTGCACCACCTGTATTGGACAGATTATAGTGGAGGTTGACTGGAAACCTGGGTGGAGAGCAAGGAGGGAATACATGCAACAAAGCTCTGAAGACATCTACAAGACATGGTATGGCATAATAGATTGGCACTGTACATCATAGTGACGTAGCGTTTTGACATTGAATGACGATAATAAATCGGTAGCGCTTTCACCGCATGTCTGTAGCTACCTGACGTTGTGTTTTCAGAGATGCTTCTCCAGTTTCTGTAGAACATGCGATCCAAAGCTGGATTGCCACCTGCGCGACTGTCCTGTCCTGTGGTTGTGGCTGTTTGTTTCTGTGGACACTCCTTGTTGTGTCTACTACGTGCTTATATCTTTTGTTGTTGTTGAGCGCACCGGAACAAATTCCAAATCAGCTGCTTTTGATATGTCAATAAAAGATTGAATCTTAAATCTGGAACCTTGAACGCTTTAGAGCCACAGGCTCCGCGTTACCCAAAGTGGCGTTTGTGGTAATTTGATGAATTAAGAATGTGCATGCACCACTAAATCACAATATAAACTGAATGTAAAGGGGCCTTCAGGTGACAACTGCAACAAGAGCGTGTCGAGGTCACGCAGGTTACTGTCGGACACAATCGAGAGGTTCATACATGACTAACAACCAGCGCTCGCTAACTTCCTGTCTGTCCTCGCAGCGTGACAAATGGGCGGCCATGACAAATTTCGTCCCTGTGTGGTTAAGTAGGAAGGTCTTTGTCTGCTGGCCCCCCCCCCTCCCCGTTTTGCTGAGCACCGTCTCTTTAGATGTGATTGTTGCAAAAAGGGGAAGTAGCACTTTGCTGATGGGGGTGATGTGTTATTTCCACTGTCCTGCGCGCACACGCACACACACACACACACACACACACACACACACACACACATCTACATTGATATCAACCACTGACACATGTAGGTGACACACACACTTCCATTGCGCTGACTCGGTCACGATGTCACACTTGCCACACAGTCAGTCTGCCCTTTTTGAATACTCAAGGTTAGCTGTGAGTATCTTTGTCAAGCTGTCATGTAAGGATGTCGACTTCTCTTGATCTTTTAGTATCTATTTCTCTTACACCGTCCTCCTCTTTCTTTCCCTCCATCTCTTTCACTATTTGGTATGATTCTTTTCGTCCCCTCTGTTTCTCTTTCACGTGTCTCTCCGTCTCCAGCTCTGCGTCACGCAGTGTGACCTGTCACTGTTGGTAGCCTCTGGAGAGGTCACAACTGCGTGGCTTTTGGAAGCTGGCCGCAGGGATCCATCCTCCTTGCTTCACTTATCTTTCAATGTCTCTGCTCTCCTCTCGTTGCTCCTTCACTCATCATCCAAGCTGAATTATACTGTGACAGTGTAGCATGAGAGTGGGCAACTTTATAATGGAGGGGGGGGGCAAGGAAATGGGTATTATATATGTTTTTGCATCTTACAATTTAAAGGGATCCGGGGGAGTCCTGGCATCTCATGTTTCATCGAGCAGGCCCATACGACAAAAACAGCATTGTCAATTACGTTCTGTGGGAAACATATTTTCTCCCAGATTACGTTTGTTTTTGACGTATCACAAATACTTCTCTAATCAGAGTCCGGCATCTTTTTATTTATTTTATGTTTACTTGACTTAAATAGATACATTTTCTCTTTTACATGAGGGACCTGGCCAAAATATCTATCTCTGTCAACATCTCCTTTGTTTGTCTTTTTCAATGTAGGGATATCCTCGAACACATGGTTCATGGTCTCTACGATAACAGAAATCTTACTTCCTATCTGTGTGTCTTTCTCTGTTCGTGTGTGTGCGTACTTTTAGCGTGTAGAAGTGGGACTGCTGAGGCGGAGGAAAGTGCTGCAGTTTAGAAGGGCACGGCAGGCAGAAGGGACTGAGCCAGTCGCAGCAGCTGCCCTGGAGATGTCTCAGATGATAATCATCCACACTCATGTTGTTGACTCAGACTTTCGGGGCTTGGCAGGTGATGTGTGCAACCACAAGCCTGTTGGAGAGTGAACAGCGCTCTGTCAAACACATCATGTCATGTACTTTGTATTCTCTCGTGAAAGAACATGGAGGAGGAATGGAAGTAGCTAATAACGGCACATTGCTGCTCATGCTAACTGCCCGATTTGTTCCTGCTTAATCTCAACAGGTGTGAGTTTTTAATGACCTATGTTCATTCAAATTCATAAAACTTGACATCGCTGAACATGCAAATCTTTTTTCTAGGGCAGCAACAGCCCTGCCACCTCGCACCTGGTTTACACTGACGCTGATTCACCGGTACTGCACCTGGTTAGTTTTTATGGAAACAGATTTATGAATGTAGCTATGTGTTCGCGGTACAGGGAGTGAGTGCGCGGCGGTACAGCAAATATGTCAGCGTTGAGACAGGAGCGCATCATAGAAAGCGTCATCGGCACATCATCTATAGGCATCTGACTGTGTGTGTGTGTGTGGAGGAGATCAGAGGGCAATAGAAAGAGCCACATGACAAAGATAAAAAAGCATTCAGCTGAGAAAACGTGGTAACATCTGATGAAATAAAAAGAGGGGGCTGATGAGTCACCAGTGTCTTGGTATGTATGACAAGACAGCATTAGCCCAGCCATGTCTCCATCAGCCTCTCTCTGTCTCTCGCTCAGTATTTCTCTCTCTCCCTGGCGTTGATGGGAGCTACCAGATCACTAAAATACACCGGCTTCAGCAAGTGGTGTTCCTTTCTCAACCGCGGCAATTCGTGAATGAATATACCCATCCAATAAATGTGAAACCCACAATGTCAGGCTAGTGCTTCATTAAAGCTCGGGTTGGTGATCTTCTTCAAAAACACTTTTTTTTATATTTGTTGGAATTCTCTTTACATCCCGACAGCAATTAATAAATCTAATCAGGCCTTCGGGGAGCGTCGGTTGCCCTAGTTTGCGCGGTGTGTCCCGCATCGTTGGCACTAATCAGCGTGTTGAATCTCGGCTAAGTGGTGAGCAGGAGTACCGTGAAACTGGTCGGCAAACGCTGCTTTGTTTCATAGCATCTGCTTGTGTATCCGCAGTCCTAGGTCTACCGGTTTTCCTTTTTGAAGGATGAATACAGACTGCAGCCGCCTGCTGGTACGGAGAGTTATTTCCTGTCACGCAGGCGCAGAACGTACCTGCTGGTTAGCCGCTGGCTGTGGTCTTTGTGGTGTGTTCAAGCGCGACTTTTTCTGCCAAGACACAGGCGACGTGAGGCTACGCAACATTCGGCTCCGTCGCCACTAGTTCTTTGATGTCTGTTTATTGTGTCTGGGCCTTTAAGCACCGAAAAATGACTTTTAAAAGTCTCAACACCAGTGTGATTGGGCGTATGAGAACAACATTATTTGCATGGCAAGGTGTCACAAAGGGAGGTGAAAAAAAATATATGTTAACCTCATAGGCGGAGCTGCTGCTCGGTGGTGTTGCATTTCTTATTCTAAGCGTTACTGCTTTGTCAGCTTCAGCTTGCTTCATGCAGAGGACGGAGGAAGCTCCAGGAAGTTTAAAAGTTCTCATCCACTGTCGTCTCCTGCGGTCACTTAGTGAAG
Source organism: Bovichtus variegatus (assembly GCA_943593645.1). NCBI lineage: Eukaryota > Metazoa > Chordata > Actinopteri > Perciformes > Bovichtidae > Bovichtus > Bovichtus variegatus. The sequence goes on from CALSCE010003134.1 coordinate 10,540,820, forward strand.
GTGTCTGCCTTTATCAGCTTCATCGCAGCTCCAAACCCTCAATTAAAATGCACAGCAGATGACTGGTATGATGATAGAGATGACGCTCATACAAGGATAATAACTAACTCTTCTTCTTCTGCGGCCCTTAATCCTCTAGGATTGACTGTAATACTGGAGCACGAGAATGATAATTGCTACGTCAATACCACCCGCAGCACTTACAGTAGAGTAGAAGAAACTGTGTGAGTGGAATTCAAATTCAGTGTGTCGTGTCAGTGCGCGCTGCAGGTACAGAGCTCCCAGACTTAAGAGCGTGTGGGTGTGTGTTTGTATGTACAAGAGCTAGTGTGTAGCTGCTTTGTGAATTTTAAAGCTCATGCCAGTGTGTATTTTTGTGCCAGACATTCCTTTGTTAGTTCATGCTTCCTTCTAGCCGAGCATCCTCCAATCAGTCGTAGTACAACAACAACAACAACAACAACAACAACAACAACAACAACATGAGCCACCAGTCCAATTAGACGTGAGACTGTGACAGTGTAAGATCTGGTACGCCTGACACCCTGCGTCATTCACACCTTATCATAACACACACAACCACTAATGAGAACTCGCCGCGGTGACGGTGCTCATGATGATGAGGGAGTCACATTGTCGCCCGCTCTATCCGACTCTGATCTGCAGAGGTCTGCTTTCTGTCCGCCTTGACCCATGTGCTGCA
>CALSCE010003134.1:10546522-10586532 GCA_943593645.1 Bovichtus variegatus
CTGATGCACAACAATTTCAGGAGTAAATGTTTTCTTTAATGAACATCTAACATTATTGAAAATCTTTGAATATCAGTATCTTTTAGAGTTCACGATATAGAGCAGAAGTGTGTCAAATTGACACCAAAAGACAGTGATAAAATAAATAAATAATAACAAATAGGTCATTGGAAAAGTAGTGGATTGGGGGGGGGGGATTTGGGGTCCTGTTAATAGCACAGAGCTGTCACGGCTGAGTCACAGATCTCAGCCTCGCCTCTCAGCAGCACTCCCTGTGTTGTTAATGAAGGTGTCATCGCTCCTGCCTGCAGGGTATGAAAGTAAATGTGAAATTAAACTTACTACGTAATACGATCTTTATTTAACTGGGGATGTTTGCCGAGTACACCCTCTCTCTTTCACAGAAATATCTCACCTTACAAAGTCTTGCACCGTTTTGTGAAATGAGCAGGAAAAGCGTGGAAAACTTCATCATGAAAGCATTATGTGAGAATCGACTGAATCAGAATCAGGTTTATGGCCTACTAGGTTTTCAACCACTTATAAGAAGAAAAAAAACAAGTACTGCAAAGGGCAAGAGTCATAAATAGAAAAATTTAGGGAGGTTTATGTGCGGGACTATTACTTGGTTAACAATGCTAAGCTGAGCGCTGCTGGCTGTAGCCTTAGATCTGACGGACAGACGAGTGGTATCGACCTTCTCTAACGCGCAGCAAGAAATCAAAAAAAGCATATTACCCAAAATGTATAAAGTAATGTAATTTCCTTTATAGAAAGGTGACGTCCCCAGTGTCCCCCATGGGACCGTATTTCTGAAAGATTATGTAGCTACAGTAGTCGACAGCGAAAGACAAATTATGTTTTTAATCCCTTTTGAATTTTGCCATGAGTTACACATATAATGTTTGTCAATTCAAAAGATAATTTTACAAGTCAAGTAGGTCACAGTTTGTAGGTTTGTCTTGGTCACATTTAGTTTTGTGGGAAATTGCTCAGTGAACTTTATCTCTCATCTTTCACAATAAAAGTCACGACTCAGCCGTGACCTTTGCTTGCTAACTAGCGTTAGCTAGGTAACACCGCTATTTTACTCGATGCATTTCATACAGCTAGCCGGAAAAGCGAAAGAACGAGCAAGACCCGTTTTTTGTGCGAGTACATCAATACTAGTTGTGTTGCCTAAACATAATAGTTTAGTTTGAATTTACAACGTTAAAGTCTATCGGACTACCCTGCACGTTGAAAAATTACGCTAAAGGGGTCCTGACAAATCAACGTTTGTGACGATTTGCGAGTGAGAACGTGTTGTATTTGAACCTGCTGAACTGGAAGGTTTGTTTGGAAAGGTTCTTCTGCAACAGCAAACCACACCCGGAAAAGTGGGAGAAAATAGATAGAGGAATAGGTGCTTTCCACTGGGTGTTTCACTTTCAAACTTGTTTTTCCTTGTACTAAATTTTACACATTTCTCTCGCTTTCCTGAGCAGAGAACGCTTGTTATATATATATATTTTAAGACGGCACGCTTATTTCCAGAGAAAATTACAGTGATCACACCCGTTAGCCGTCACAGTACAGCCACCTCACCTGTGAATGTTGGCCACGCTGCTGTTCCAATCACAAACCCAGAGTAAACAGTTCATGTGTCTGGATGAATTACATAAAAACCTGTTTCCTGTAAAACTGGAGCGTCAGCTCTAACTCTAATCAGCACTTCTCCCACAGATGGGATCCGATTTGCTACTGTACATCAGCCTCATAATCAACATCCTCACTAGTCCCCGTTATCATCATCCTCTCAGATCACACAGAGTTTATGAGCCAGGTCGGCTGCGTGACGAGAGTTGAGCTCTTGGCTCGGGGCTGTGGCCTGCTGGGAGGAAGCAGAAGCCAGAGGAGTGGAGGAACAGATTGGGCAAGATTACTCACTGTTGTCTCTGAGGCAGGCCTGTTTGTGCAGGATGTCAGTGGGTAAACAGGGAGAATAAGGGAGGAAGAGTGTTAGGCCCAGAGACCCCCCCTCTACATCTGTTTCTACCCCCAAGGATACAGACAGTTTGACGGGGAGCGTTCACCGCGTGATAGGGGATACAAATAGTCAGTTACAGAAAGAAATAAGATCAGGCAACCATTTTTACGTATCGCTCACACGGTTATCCTGAGAAGGTTAATGTTATTTAACTAAGCTCAGCTGTAGAAAAAGGTCAAGATTTCTTGGATTCACGTAGAGGCAGGGCGAGCACTCACAAATTTCCTTCCAAATTTTTTGCATTATTATTTTATAAAATGATTGATTAAAAGAGGCAGGGCTCAAAACTTCTGTGTGTTAAGGTGGACTGATGCTATTAATTTGAAAATTTGTAGTTCTTCGTTTATGCCTGGAAGCAACAAGGGACTTCACGAGATTAGCTTTATTATACTTTAACTATAGCCTGGTCTTTTTTCATTTTGCCTAAATCATCTATATTGTGGTAGATGTCGTAAAACCTTTCCTTATCTCGACGAACTAAATATTTTGTCACGGGGTGTATGGACCCAAATGCAGCACACAAGAAAACCAGGAATAGTGAACTACAGGTTTATTCACAAGGAACTGACAGGTACAGGGAGTCACAGAACACAGGCAGATTCAGACACGGGTAACCTGAGGTCGGGGACGCAGAAGCCAAGCTCGAGGTCGGGGACAGAGGGCTGGCGAGTATCCCAGGGATTCAGTCCGGGGGTATTCCGGGGGTAATCGCTGGAGAGTCTGGCATGAAGACGAACAATCTGGCCCTGAGCGAGTGACTGGGTGAGGTATAAATAAGTACTTGATTGTGAATTGGCTGCAGCCTGAGGCCAAGGTGAGGTGACGAGGGGGGAGTGGCTGCCAGGTGAGGTGAGGAGGAGCAGACTGTCATATATTTAGGCCCCAAACGAACTGTCTGCTACACATTACATTATGTTCAACTAATTTAAAAACGACAAATACATTTCGAGATCAATCTTTTTTGCCAACGTGATGAAGAGAAAAAGTATCAGCGAAATGTTCACCTACAATGTAGGTTGTTTGTTTTCCCTACAACATTCACTCATAGCAAATCAAACATGATTAGCATTTTGATATTCAGACACTCACAGTACTTAGTTAAGGTTAGGGAAAGATTGTAGTCTTAAAAGACAGTGAGAGAAGACAGGACATGTTTACTTTCCCTATATTTAACCATGATTTTACCCAAACTTCCCAAAGGAATAGTTTCACATTTTGGAAGAAATGCTAACTTTCTGCGAGAAAGCAAATGAGTGTATTTCCCTTGGAGGCACCAAACCAAACCACAGTCTCTAGTGTCTTGTGCTTTGTGCACCCACCATCCACCCCGACCGCTTTCTTACAACTTCTGTTAGATACAAGAGGGTAACTCTTCCTATTTTCTGTATTGTTTAATTCAAACACAAGTTTGGAATCAGAATTAAAGAGTTATGCAGTTAAAAATAGCTGTGCTGGTTCTGTTTCAGCACATTGCTATGGCTGCAAAGGTTAGTCAGAATCCGTGCGGCCTGCGTATGAATTCAACACTTTAACTGAGCTGCATGTGCATTAGAAAAAGAGTATTTGCCATAAATTTGAGACTTTCATTTCATAAAACCTGCTACCTTTCATAATACTGTTGCTTAAACATGGAAATATTCAGCAAAGTAACGACTGTTACCAGGCGCAGATCATATGATGTGTAATGTTTGTTCATTCATTCAGAAACCCTCACACAGACTCATATGACTACCCCTGTGACTTCCCGCTCCACAATGTTAGAATTTGCATATATTAAAATGATTTCAACTGACTACTTTGACTAAGCAAGTGTCCAATAGGCAGTGACACTTCTTACAAAGAAACAGGATGTGCCTCAGGAAACTACAGTCCTTCCTGATCATAGATCAACAATGACATGTTTGTCTTTTACCGCAAGATAACTGAATGTGGGTGTAATTCCTACGAACAAACACAGGCGGACACACAGACACTGTTATACGGCAAGAAGCTAACATATGTAATACATAAAATAATGTGCAGAAAAGGCTATCTCACTACTTTCCCAATCACACCGTGCACACACTGTCCCACACACACACATTAAGATGTACTGTATGTGAATTCATTGACAGGACGGAGTTTTGTTGCCACAGTTTCTGTTTTGTTATGAACAAAGCATTTCCCTTTTAAAAGCACCATTCATGCTGACAGGCCCTGAGAGCTTGACATTATGACTCAAATACTCCCTGTGGTGGTGAGATTCATGTGCTGATTGCCGTTCAGTCACCACTGACCACATCCACTCAAACACAAGTGCTGTATCTTTTGCTACAATTTCCTGAACAAAATGCCTAATTCCCCAGCCACTTGATCTCCTGTGACTTTTCTGATTTCCCCTTTAAACAGCTGCTAAGCGTACAAAAGTGTACAACGTGCATCTGATTATTTGTCCGAAATTTTAAGCCTTGAAGAATACAAGAAAGCTTACAATCGGCATTTATTTCCGTGAGAAATTACTCTGCAGTAGTCATGGGTATCCAGCTCCCGTCGGCAGTGATGGAAACATGACTAAAGGGTGGACACGCATATTTCTGCCCTTTTTTTCTGCCTTGATGCTATATGACGTGTATGTAATTAATAAAATTAGCAGGGATTTGGACAGCTATTATAATTTATAAACGTACAAAACATTCAATTAATATGCTCTCCTCAAAGCCACCAGACCCCATTGATCATAGTAAAAACACAAATAATTCAAACTCGACAGAAACAAAATAAAACTCATCAAAACCGTCTTTGTTACTCTTTCCACTGGTCCAACAATCGCACACTCTGATCCAAGAGTTTGAAAGAGAGACTTGAGAAGTAACGGATATAAAAACAGAAGTAACCCTGTAACATTTTCACTGTTTACTAACCCTGCTTTCCGCTGTAGGGTTTGGGGATTTTCCCCATGTTTAAAAAAAAACAAAGATTTATGCACTCATTTTGTTGGGAAAAGATTATTACAAACTGGATGGTCGTGGTTGGACTCCCAAGAAATGCTCTGAACAAGTAAATGGGAAGGATGACTGTTGCATTGCCCCTTATGTTATATGTACTGTACAGATATGCACTGGGTGTCTCCGAAATAAAAATATTTGTCAATATGAAGTTAAAATAGCAGCAAATCCCATCTCTAGATAAATGAAGGTTATAATACTTCAATCATCCATGCAACTGGCTGCTATCTGTAAGGTTTACTACCCAGCCTCAGTCCTCCTGATAAAAGCTGGACCGTTTCCTGCTGTAGAGGAAGTACATGGCTGGTTCTGTGTCACATGCCAGAGTTGGGACAGGAAGTGCGCTGGCCAACAGGAAGCTGTTCCCCTCGGCATGCCAAACATTGTCCATAGCAATGTTTGGACGACCTTTCTAATCCGAGCTGTTCGTGCTGAATCCACAGTTTTGTTTTACACATTGTAAACCCTGAACCTGTCAATCATGTTGCTAATGCGGGACAGTGATAAACATGCTGCAGAACTGTCTTAATGGTTCGTATTGTTCAGAGGAAAGAACAAAAACTTAAAGTATGTAAAAAGACACACAAGAAGTTTCCATAAAGTTTTTTTTTCTTTCTTCAAGCTAAGAAAGAATAAGCTTCCTGTAAAGTTGAGTTTGATGGAAAGTATGTTACTCATGTTTATTAAGAAACAAAATTCTGAAAGTAGTCTTTATTCATTTCCTTGTACTTTAAATTAGATTTCTAACAAAGCATGGCAAGAGGCTTTTCTAGTTCATCGTTTGAAGCAGTGTTTCCTCTTGCCTCCACTTTTTACAGTCAAATTGTTAAAGTAACAGTAAAACTTAGTGGGCATAACACGCTACTGGTACACAACAGTCTCTGTTCAAAAGTCTGCTGTTAATATTGCAATGTGTTCTGAGCTTCCCTTGACTACTTTGTTGAATTTTAATATCCCTCGTCGCCTGGTGAGTTTGTTCCCTTTTTAAAAGATGACATAGATGTTGCATGTTTTCTTTTGAAGGGAATTCACCTTCAAAACAGAAACTTACACCTTGATTTACAAGGGAAGTAGAGAAAACCGCAGTACAGTTCAAGCACAGTACCTGAAATATATATATATTTTTCCATGCATTACCACAATTAAAATAGTGCACCATATTATAATCATAGTTATGATGAATGTGTTCAATGCGATGATTCAATGACAACTTAACAAATAAGTTAGAATTTATTTATTTAGAGTTAAAGCATTGTGTCATTGTTTATTTTTTTGTGGTCATTTTTAAAGTAATTTATTTTCATATTACAGACATGTAGTTTGTGGTTTCAGTCAATTTCAAGTCAAGTTTTTGCAATTTTGATAGAGAGGACATTTTTAAGATCGATAAATCAACAAGTTCTCTGTATGTGCCTCAACATTAAAGGAAAACGTTGTTGATTTTACACATGAGGATCAGTTTACTCTTCACATGGAGTACTACACCGCCTGTGAAAACCTTAATGATGTCACAGTGACGTCATGCGGGGGATATCTTGGTTTCGGCTCGGAGACTAATGCTGCGTTCGAGACAACCCGGAGGCTGGAATTTTCCCAGTTGAAATTCCCCTACTTCCAACCTCCAAGCGCTCCAGGTGCACCAACTAAAAACATACCTGAGCTACCTAACATTGATGAAATATACTGACATCAATTTACAAGGCGAACAGGTTTTACTATATGATAGTATGTAATATTTTAATGAAATACAGGCAAACATACTTTACTTTGCCTTTTAGGTGATGGTTTACCATTTACTATGTGCGCTTCCATTGCTGTGTGATGTCAGACCACTGCTTCTTCATGAAGGATGGATGGATTTGTCCCTAGTTTACAAGCACGAACTCTGACTTTGATTTGCGTTCCATTGTACTTTTTATAGTTGGAGGTCGGAAATTTCCGAACAAACTGGGGGTGTGGAGTTTAGAAGACGGGATTCTGGAAGTGCAATACTAAATTGATGAAGTACTCCTTGAGAATTAGTTTTGTGACTCAACAATCTGACCGAAAGCTTTAAATTCATCCACATACCAACTCATGAAAACTCCACAAAACAGCAACTGGACGTGTATTTTTAGTGAAATGACGCTTCAGAACATTCATAAAATGTCAAGCATGACCAATCGAAAAGGAATCATGAATAGGGTAACTACAAGAAAACCCAAATACTCTCCAGCCTTTCACACATTGCAAGGCCATGCAAATTGCCCACAGAACCAGAATCATGAAAACATATTTGCATTTGCTGTTCGTCTGAGGAAGTCCATGTAGGGAATTTTGAGTCACAGGTTACAGATGTTTAGAACAAACTGTTCCAACACAGCGTCACATCAAAGATGAACGATTTTATCTCATTTATTTGCACGAGTCTCACCACATTCTCACACAGCCCCTCCTCCACAACAGAGAATTCACACTAAAAACACAGCAATCAGCTCAGTGGAGTCTCAACGTGAGCTCAGACAGCCATCGCCACTGAGTTCAGCGGCATCATTACCACGCTGACGATGGCAGCTGCTAATAAGAGTGTGAACGCGGAGCGGTGGCGGCGGCTTGGCGGTGACTCATCGGGCGATGCTCGACCCCCACTGCCGAACAAAATGGCCGCTAGCTAAAGGAAAGTCGTGTATGCCAGTGTAGAGAGGGAGGGTGGGAAAGAGTTGCTCGGGTGCAATCACAGCCGAGAGAGATAGCCAATTAACTTGAGCGTTTTGACATCAGGTAGAATTGGCGAGCTGAAACGAGCGCACAGCAGGTGAAGTTGACTTTGGAAGAAGAGACAGGGTGCAGCCAGAAGAGTGAAGGCGATTCGAGCTGACATTTATCAGGTTTGCAGCGGTAGCCATGGGTGAAACAAAGTGCAAGTTAGGAGGATGAGTCAAGACGCAGGGTAATTGCCTTCAACAGGATAAAATAAGCTTTTAAGGCATCAGCTGTCACTGAGCGAGAGGTTTGGTGGGAGTGGTCACTCCTCTGGCTCATTCATTTTGTTCATAGACGTCTTGCATCCATGGTACTGTAGCTTGTGTACGTGGAGGCTCTTGTTCTAATCACCTCCTTCACATATTACTCAACCTGAGAGTCACATTAGTGTCAGGTGTGTGTGTGTGTGTGTGCGTGTGTGCATGTGGGTTTCAACCTTGTCGCCTACAAACTAATAAATTTATATGCAAATATTCTGCATGAGCGGTTTATATTCAGTGGCAACATTCAGTGCCAAAACAGGAAGTCAAGTGGCGTTCATTAACTGCAGTGATAAGTAAAGGTGTGGAAATCCGAGATTGTCCTGCCAAGAAGTCGCTTTGGACAAAAGCGTCAGCTGAATGTAATGTAATGTACAGTAAAAGAAGAACGATACAGCAGTCGTTTCTCATCGTGCCCCATTTGTTTACGTTCTAGCGGTGAAGCCCTCTAGCAGTCATAGTCAAAGTCAGTGTGGGGAGGATAGTAGGATCAACAAAATATCAGACTTCCTAAAGTTAATTCCTTTCCCAATTCCTCTTCCCAGACACATTTCACATTTTAAAAAAATAGTAAGAGAGGGGCTAGAGATGTTTTGAATCATGTTCTATAACCTTGAGACACAGCACTCCATGTAGTAGTTAAAACTTCTTTTACTCTTCCATCCCCCAGAGTTTGTAGATATCTAAAATAAGGCTTCCTTGTGATGTCATTATCTGTAACAAAATGTTCAAAGGATGCAAAATACCCCTTCTTGGAGAAGATCGGCAACACATCTCAGTCCCGTCTGAAACCATAAGTGGAATGCTGAGGCAGGCGTGAAAACAGGATTGTGGACTATGAGCATGAAATAAATAGTTTGTTTATATCCAAAATGCTAATTCTAATCCTAAACTATAGCATATCCTAAGGGAGCTATTGGTCACAGGATTGTTTGAGTGGTATTTGCTACTCAGTGGCAGAGGAGCACATAACAGGGCGGCGAGGGTTGGTGGCTCACATGTTGTTCCACACTGAACCACACAGGTCCCATCCCGAAAATGGGACACCCAGAATGTCCCTTTATGGATATAAACAGCCCAGTAGTAATGTAGGAAGTGACATTACGTAATCTAAATACACAAAAAGTAGTAGTAGCATATTTTTTTTATTTAGCAAAATGAAAGATAGCTGGTTTTATTTGTGGGTTAGCTCAATGAAATACTTGCCGGAAACTTGTTTGTGAGAAAATGTCTGTGAGACTGTGCAGCTGTTCAAACTGTGACAGGTGTTCATTGACTTGCAGCACCTGGTGCAAAATAACACTTCTATTTGTATTACAAACTGAAATGCCGCAGAGCTATACTTGTCTTTGCTTTTTTCCTCTAAACCTCAGACGGCATTTCATTTTCCGGCAGCAACCAAAATACATTAATGAATTGGTGTTATCACCACATCACGGATTACATTGAGGAAATACTTTTGTAATTACCTATCTTGTTCTTATAAAGTATATTTGCGTCAGATTTGATGTAGGGTGGTTTTCTGCAGCACTGGTCTTATGTTGCACAATCTGCTTTTTCCTTAATGGCATTCAAGCATTGGAATATGCTTCCAGTTGAGTTTAAAACTTGCACAGATTTTAACTCTTTTACTTTAACTCGAAAAAAAAAATGGATATTGAAGCAACCAGTCATGTCAACATGATGGTGATTAGTTGTTTTTTTTATTGTAATGAATTGTAATTGTTGTATGTATTTTTTTTTTAAATAGTTGTTATGTGTGCTTGTAGATTTGTCTGAATAATTGTTAGTGTGGTAGAGACAAATGACGGTAAATTGATTATGTTGTACCTGCCCTGGGACTGCAGATGGAAAGTAGTTTATAGTTAAATCAGTCATAAATCATCTCTTCTCCTTTTGAGATTAATGTAATGTTTGTGTTAATAAAATATTTTATGCATGCTCCTTGTTTGATAAAGACTGATAAAGACCGATGACCTCACAGATTTATGGCACGCCGTTGACCTGCTCTTTAATTGCTTCCTGCTCCCAAATCCTCTCAAGGAATTCCACTCAGAGAGGAAATGCCTCCGGCCCCGCCCGGCTCCTTTCAGCTGGGAGACGTCTGCCTGCCTGGTCCCCTTTCATCAGTGCCAGAGGTACTTCATGATAACGGGCTTTAGCTCCGTCACTGATTGAATTCAGGTACAAGGGCTCATTGATTGTTTCCTTAATAAACAGACACCACGGAGCCTTTCCTATCAAGCTCCTAGCTTCACATTTAAAACTCAGAGAAACAAAGAACAGAGATTACCTGGTTTAGCGTATATTTCTGCCTCCGCTTATATCGGGGAGGAAATCGCAGCAACCCGCTCCATCAGCAGCAGCAGCGGTAGATTAACTGGCCATTGGCGTGCGTCAGTGGCTTGACTTTCAGGAGACGTGAAATTACCTTTTTGATCTTTTCTTTTTCCTTTTTAACCAGGCAAATTGATTTTTTACAACATGAAAACAAACACAAGATGATGTGGCTGGTAGAGCAGAAAAACTAATTATCCCAAACAACAATTTACCAGCAATTCATGGCTCACAGCTGACCAGTCACTGCTTTCTTGATGCTGCAGTTGCCATTTAGATGCTCTTCTCTGATCCAGCTGACAATATGTGACTCAGAATGAGACACTTAAATGCATTTCTCATTTTGGCCTTCATGCGATGTCATTATGATGCCTGTCAGAGGGAGATGGGACGAGTGAAAAGGAAGTCAACTAACACAGGGAGGGAAGGAGTTATGTGTCTTTTTATTTGTAAGTTTTGTAAATTTCTTCTTTTTTTTTCTTTTGGATTACTTTGCATCAACGGGCCTCATCTTTTTCTAATTCCATCACTGATTTCATACCTTCCCATGAATGGAAATCAAAATCTCTGAGAGAACATGCCTGGACTTGTTTAGGCTGGGAGGGTGGAGAGACAAGTAGTGATAGCCTTAAAAAAAAATGTAAAAACAAGGAGAAAATGCAACATGTGTTATTCATTCTGGTCAATGAGGCATCAAAACAGTTGTAGAGGTAGCACTTGTGACTTTTCTAGCCTTTATTCCCTGTTTTTAAAGTTGTATTTTTAAAATTGTGACTCTAAAGGCCGTTTTGCGAGGAGAATCAGGTCTACACATTGTCAGGTTTGACCCTTTTCACACGTAGCACACAACAGGAGATTGGCCGTGTCATGAGTCCGTGTCTCACTTACTTGAAATACTCCATTTGGATTGGGCGAGGGGTGGTGCCTGGTAGAGCGTGTAGGAGGCACGACATGACGCGGATTACACCGCCGTCATGTAGCCAGTTTGTACTTTAGTCATAAACGACCAAGTCTCTCGCCGTTTCCTTGAATTTGTCGGACGATTTCAGCGTTAGCCCATACCGCCAGAAATTCCCAGATCTCGTTGTCTCGCCTGTGAGACTTTTTCTTTGGCTGCTTCATGTAAATGACCTTTCATCTTCACCCTCGGTCGTTTGCTTTCTTCCAGTTTTTGCGGCAGATGCAATAAATCATCAACACACCCACTCACTTGACGTGAATGAGCGTCTTTGTTCACACATGGGCTCAATCAGACAATACATGGACTTAGTACTAGGGAGCTGGTAAAGTTGTTTGATGTCCGGTCCAAATTATTTGGACATTTGCGCCTCCCAGGTTATGTCTAGATCATTTCAGGGTTGCAATGCATGTGTGAAAGGGGCTTAAATCAGTCCGAGTCAAAGCCCTTGCTTTTTTACTTCCGCAGGGCCGACACCAAAACTTCACCTCCAACCAAGAATCTGGGCAAAGAATTAAAACGAGCGGCCTTTTAATAGTGTCATTGTGCATGAAGATGGACTTTTACTGCTTTACTGCTGCTGGTCCCTTCTGTCTGCTTCGGGACCAAAGGGATCTGTCTGTCCACTGTCCTTCTGCAGAAACGGAAATGACTGTGCAAGGGTATCCCCTGGAGATATTTTGCTCTGATTCTCTACTGCTTTGTATACGTTTCTGTGTGCTTGTGTCCGATCTATCTTTTTGTTGCTCATCATTTCTGTCTCAGTGACTCAAAGGATTATTTTTCACCAGGCTGACTCACCCAGGGTGTTTTGATCACCATCTCAATAACTGTCATAAACTGTTGGTCGGAAGAAAATGTAATTCTTCCTGACATTCACACTTTTTATGTTTCTGCTCTTGCTCTCTTGTTTCATCTTTTATTGGTAATTTTAACAGTCTCTCAATAAAATGTGGCAATAATCTTCTCAATAACATAGTGATGAGTGCGAGTTTGGAAACGACATTATTCCAACACGGAGATTCAAACGTCAATATTTATCGGTACATATTGTAGAAGTTTTGTCAATTACATTTGTGTTTTTTTTTTTATTCATACTGCCTATAATCACACATTTGTCTCAAAGGGCTCAACAGTCTGTACAACATCCTCATGTAACACAAAACCACATATATACAATTTGTAGTGGTTTGTCAGTTGACATCCATTCGTCAGTGTAACGGTCAATCTCAGGAAGTAACCTTTCAGCGGACAAAGAAGATAAACGACTTATTGATTTGTGTGAAAAGATCAATTGTGGTGGATCGATGGATTCAGCCATTGTTTCTTTAAGAACATCTGTGTCCTCTGTACTAATCCAAACGTCTTTTGTGCCGTCACCCTGGAAAAATTGCAGAAATAAGCACACATGAAGCTGTTAGCATGCACTTATATTATATTGTACATTATATTTTTGAGTGTGTTGTGTAATGGACACTATTTCCCACAATTCGACTCACAACAGAAATGAAAGAGCTGCTCAGAGCAGATCCAAAGTGAAAATGTTGTGCACTGACTCCAACAAAAACTTGAAGAACGAGAAAAAAACGTTTTTGCTAGTGTTCGAGTTCTCACATTTGAAATTTGTATTTAAAAGTTTTGATTAGTTTGTCATCTTGTTTCATTTCCTGTCCGAACAAAACGGTAAAGTTGTGTCGGATACAAATTAAACCATTTATAGAAAATGAATATAAAGGATCTGAGCACCAAGAAGGATTCTCCTTGGAGAACTACTCCCCCAATAATAGCCACATGCACGCTTGGGGTGATGGAGGGAGCTGTGGCAGCCAACAGCTTCAAGTTATAACAGCCACGTTGTAAATCTGCATGGATCTTATTGGCAAGTAGCTGAAGAATGAGCCAGTGATTGTGAAACACGAATGTGCCCATAAATTAATGTGAGCGTGATTCTGCTTGTGTACTAACTGCCAAAATAGCAAACTGTCATAATGTGCATACTGTATAGTACACTTAAAAAAGTAGTGCCCAACACTTATTGTCTCTAATAATGAGTCAGAGGCTATTCAGGGCGACATGGTCTAGCTGCTCTATAAAACCTTTTGAGACAATAGAATGACCAACATCTGTCGTCTAACTGTTCATAGACCTTCCTATAAACAAGTACACGTGCACACACACACACACACACACACACACACACACACACAGCATGTCCATACTCCACTGTCCCCTTCCCACCTAGTTAAACAAATCAATGAGTCATCATGAAGCTTCTAAAAACAAATTGCTTCTTCCTGGTGGTGCGAAATAACATTCACATAATTAATATATTTGCTGAGATTTTAGGCGTTTTCTTTCTCCATGAGTCAAGATTTCGGGGTTTTCAAAACTCACTTTCTGGAACACCCAGGAACAAAAAAAGCTTACCTCCCACTTACATTTCAACACTCTGATGTTTTTACTGAACATAGTGTGTCATTGGGATAAGCAAGCACAAACCTCTCACCACAGTTTCATTATCTTGCAGTATCTGTTGGGTCACAGTATTGGCCTAACATCAAGGTTGCGAGACATTGTCCCGGATGTGGTTTAGCTTGTCCACTTCCCACGTAGCCCGCTCCATCACATGTGGCTCATTAATTCATCAGCATTCCTGAAGTGTGCATCCTTTCAGACTTCAGATTACACCATGTTGGCTCTGGTCTCTGGGTTATACTGTATGCAGCAAAGGTAAATGTGTCCCTTTTTGTGAAATGTAAACAAGAAATTAGGACCTTCATGTGAATGGCCTCATTGTCCTATTAGCAGTCTTGTAAACACTGTTTAATGAACTTACAAGTTGCAAAGATAGATCATATAAGGTTGCATGGCCATTACTAGTATATTTAACATGTATATTATTGAACATCCATTATATTACCTCCTTTCCTCCGAAAGCTGGATTTATAGTTGTGCATGAAGGCATAGAGCTGTAGCTACGGAGTCTAAGAGGTAGCCACTGTACCTGCTTAGGCTACACAGTAGCTGGTGTGTATGTGTGTGTGGGGGCTACACTGCTATAGAGATACTACAAGAAATGTGATTGGTCAGCTTGGACTGCATGTGTTTTTCCCAACATATTTTATTTTTTTCGACTTTCTTGATAGATTAAGAGACTTTTCAGACCTTCTTAGCGACTTTATTTCTAAAAAAGCAACTTATTTAGACCATTAGGGGAAAAGCGAGCAATATATTCAAATATATTATAATGTAATTCATTGCCAAAGCATCAGTGTAATCGCAGTGACTGGCTCTTCTGCGTCCCTCTTGCACCGTGTGCAGTCAGTAGGTGTGGGGCCATGCAAGAGGACCCTGTATCAGGCCCGTCCTGTTCGTTAGATGTTTTGTGTTGTGTTTGTACTTCCTGTTTTATTTTGTTAACTGCATGTTCCCTCTTGTGTCTGTTGTTTCTACTTCCTGTCCCCAGCTGTCTCCACTCTGTTCGTTAGTGTCTCCACCTGTGTCTCGTTGTCCCCTCCCACTTCCTGGTGTATATAGTCTGTGTGTTGTTTGTCTTCGTTCATTCATGTCGAGAGTTCCAGCGCTGATCCAGTTCCCCGAGTTTCCCGAGTTCCTGATTCCCCAGTTTCCTTGGTCCTCTTTCCGTGACCTGACTCCGTCTTCGCCTGATCCCTACCTGTTGTTCAGCTACGCTGAGGACCTACCTGTGCATCGACCTTGTTTTTGTGACCTGACCCTGCCCTTGGACTTTTCCTGCATGTTCTGTATGTCCTGCTGTATATCAGTATTTCTACTTTACCCAGTAAAGTATATCATCATCATCGTTCTGTCTCTGAGTCGTGCTATTGAGTCTCTCTCCGTGTGTACTGGTCGTACCGTTACACCCTGCTCTCCACAGGAGTAGGAGTTAGTATAAATAATAGACACACCTTTACATTCTTGTAAACAGATAGTGATTCATGAATACTTTTGTATAAAAAAATAAATAAATAGTTTTAGATGGATAATAAATAGGTTAGTGGACTCTCTGTAATAGGCCTACGTACACAGTCTCTTATGTTTTCCCTGATTCTTCTCTGATATGAATGATCATACCAAGTGAATTTTCCATTAAAGAAAATCTACCAAAATGTCTGTGTTGTAAATTAGCCTTTAGTTAATAGAAAGAATGAAAATCAGAATTGGCAGGTCAGACTCAAAAAATCGGAAATTGGAATCTGCCAAGAAAATGGCAACTCCCATCTCCGCTGCAAAGCTTCTGCTTAACACAATCCCTGTTTTTCTCTCAATGACTTTAACAGCATCAATATGGGGAAAGAACAGCAACAGACTCATATTCAGTAATATATTTATTATATACAATAAAGGTATGTGCGTATCGGGTATCGCTCTATATCACGACGTCAATAAAATCATTTAAACACAGATGGGGAAGAAACTTAAGCATGATACAGTTTATCACGTACAATGCATCCATTGTAGGTGATACGCTGAATTATCAATCAAAACCTACGTCTAGGTATCTACAGTGGGAAAGCATCCATCGCCTATAAACACAGCTTGCAGTCTGCAGAGTCTGTTTGCAGTATGTTGTCACAGGCTATTTCCCTTCATAGACTGTAGTACAACATTGTTGTTGCTGTTTCTTTTATTATTATTTTTAGCAATGCTCCTGAAAATTGACAGACTGACAGTTGAGCTTTTTGTGTTTCTTTGTTTCTTGGTCTTTGTTTCATCTTAGATCTCAGATCACCACGGGAGTATCTTATATCAAAGTGCTGATAAATACTGCTAAATGGCAAACAAATAGAAATGAACCATCTGTGTAGAAGCGATTTTAATACATTTTTCACCAAATGTTTCCATGAGTGTGTATACCCTCTGTGCTTCACCTGGTCCGGGTTATTTCATTCCAGGAAAGCTTCTTTACTATATGCCAGCTTTGCTGTGATGGGTCATAACTCTTAAAATAAATGGACAGAGGAACACAGATCAGAATGGAATCCCCCTTCACTTTTGGTTTATCACTGATATGACAACAACATATTGTGTTTCTCACTCTGTCATCTGAATTATCCAGAACAGACGATCTGGATGCGGCCACTTGGCCACAGCTGGGATTTTAGTGCAGTTTATTGTCTCGTAGCGTGTCTTCCCTCCTCTGCCCCTCCCTACACCACAAACCGTCCTCATCAAGATGAAGCGTTTCTTCGCAATCAAGCCGGTGTGTTATCAATAAAATGGGTCCCTCATTTTATTTTATTTGATTGACCTTTGCGTCCTCTCAATCAAACAACTCTTCCACGAGTCAGTTGGTCGAGGTGAGAGCTTGGGGAGTTACAGTCAATATGAGGAAGGGAAAAAAAAACAAGAAATTGAGAGTCAAACCTCCCACACCCTTCCCTCCCTCTGTCACTGATTGGGGGAAGTTAGATGAAGACAGACAATGTATGAGTCATCAGTGCAGCCGATGTGAAGTGATTGTTATGAAAGAGTGGTATAGAAAGAGGAAAAAGCCCAGCTGACAGTGTGCTAAACACACCACCAGCTTCAGTGTAGTGCATCACATCAGCTTAAACATAACCGCCATGATTACAAACTTACACTAGAACAATGGCCTGCATAGAGCGCTGTCTGTGTGTGTGTGACAATAAAATCTCGCAGTGCTTTCCCACCCACTGACAATCTGTCTTAGTGTATTATGCAACATGAAGTCGGAGCAGTGATATGTGGTCTGTCCTTTCTATTCACAAAAAATGAATGCGAACAGTACAACTCGTAGACTTTTGTTTCAAGGCACACGCCGATATTTTGTGTCAGCTTAAAATGGCTAGCACAAAATGTTGTTATGATACTACTGATCATTTAACAATGAACCTTTTCAATGAAAGGTTTTCTTTGGGATTTTAACTATTGTCGTGGTGTCACGTTGATCGTGTGTTTTCGTGTCGGTCTTGCTGTGTAGAGCCGAATAAAAATTTTAAAAAAGGCACAAACTGCCCATAACCTTCTAGAATCATTCACCTTAATTGTGAGAGTTTGTAAATGGATGTTTTGATTTTCATTTTTCTACATTTAGTTGAATTCATCAAGAATCTTTTCGTTTTTAAAATTTTTTTGTTATTCTCCGATCACCGTGGAGGTCATGCGAGAAGAACAAAGTTTTCTTCAACAATTGAAGGCAATGCAGGGTTACAAACTGATCTACACATGATCCTTTAGAGGGGGAAGTACTCCACCCTCAAACTCGCTGCTTTAAATGACCTTACATCTTTCTTTTCATTCTGTTGTTTGATGGTGTGTTTTTTCCCCCTTTTCCTCCGACACACTGATACCTGCTCCCAATGATGACCTGTTGTGTGTGCGTGTATTTATACTTTATATACTGTGTGTGACAGTAATGTCTATACCTACTTCCTATGACGTGGGCACTCCCCAGTCGCCACTCCTATCTATTACATCTTTCCATCCGCTGAGTGGGAGAGTGTTGGTGTGTGATGTGTTTACGTGCAGGTGTGTGTGTCCATGTATGTGTGTGTCGTGTGTGATTAAAGTGGAGCAGTGCAATCTGTAAGGTCTCAGTGAGTTTAATTCCAGCTGAGTGGATTTGGCTTTGTGCCTCCCACACAGGTGATGAGGGGGGGGGGGGGGGAAGACTGGAAAACAGGGGATGAGAGAAGAGGGTGGAAGTAAAACGGAAAGAGAGACAGAGGGTGAGTGGGGGATGGACAGACCGACAAACAGAGGGGGAAGGGGCGCGTGCAGGAGTGACTCTTAAGTTCCGGTCTTTGATCAAATGTTTTAAAATCCCTTTTCTCAGTGCATCTGCGCAGGGGAGGATTTCTGACATGGCTTCTCATGAAGGTCACCCACTATTTGTTTCCATGATGAGCCACAGTCCTATAATGACAAATCTATTTTGTATAGATTGGGAAGTAAAACCCCAGCTGGTTTGCCGCCACAAACAATTTCCCCAGAGGAATAAAGTCCACAATTAACTTCATGTCTGCAGACACTTTTCCTGTTTTTAAGATATTGCATATTTATCTATTTGCTTTATATTATTGGTATTACAAGTGTTGTATTTATTGTCGTATTCTTATCTTCTTTATATCTTATTCTTCACTGTGCAAGGCTGCACTATACTATCCGTCTTGGTATTGTATTGGGCTGTCTGCAATGTGTGAAATAAAAACACATCAGTCTTGTTGACTGTAAACTGTCACGAGTGTGTGGCACTTATCGGACTGTTATTGTACAAGTGTTTTATTCTTTGTAATAATGTCAGCCTGCTTTGTCATTCCAGGTGAGCACGCGCCAAATGATTAAGAAATCAGAGTGACTGTTGCTGAAAGTTGTTTTAATGCTCTGTTTTTTTTTTAATGGTATTTCTTCAAGTGAAGGCTACAATCATCTCACTGCTTGCATACTTTCACCTTTTGAAACACACACCCTGCTGTGGTTACAAGCATTCAATTGTCTACAGGAATGTTTTTGAGCATGCAAGAGAGCGTACTTCCTCAAACAACAAAGGCCGGTTTGCCAGGCTTTGGGAAATGCTTGGTTGAAGCTGAAGGTTGTTTTGACTGTAAATCAATTCGATTTTTTTGTTAAGTGACAATGCCTACAAAGGTATGGTAGAAGGAAACTGGCACTCTTTTCTAAAAGCTTTACACAATTTCTTGAAACCAACTCTCTCAAGTCCTGGGACTTTTGCAAGTGCAACTGTTCTCACCGACATTATTTCCTGTATCCCATATTAGTATGTTCAACAACCGAGTAGCTCATAATATTATGCACAAACAAAAGTGAGCTGAAGACAAATTCCCAGCCAGTGACCATGATATCAACAGCTTCATTCTGCATTCATAAAACCCGGATTATTTTGTTCTTTTTGCAGAAAAGCTCGATGAACACAATCATACTAAGTGCATGTGGGGATTTATTCTGCAGGGCTCCGAAGTTCATGATCCATTGGGTGACTCACTGCCAAAGGCTTAAAGTGATATTTATTGCCTCCTCAAAGTAACATTAACACCCTCAGAGTGGCAGCTACATTTTCAGTGCTGCCCCTGAGTTTATTTATGTTCTCAATGCTTTCCTCGTTCTCCGCTGTGACCCACTACTCAGCGGAAGTGAAGACGGATAACAAATGTAGTGGCATATATGTATATTTATAGACAGTACGATTAGTTAGAGAGCAAAGAGGAAGGCACGGCTTTTTGCAAATGTATTGTTGTATATAATGCTGAGGATGTGGCAGAATAATGCAGAGCAGGCAAAAGGCTGACTAAATGCTATGAGCTTGTTCAACTTGATTAATTGCAGACGCTGTTTTCAGGTTGCATTTCTGCCCAGATTTTACACGTCCTGCAGAAAAAGAATGAGGCCATGCAACACAAAAAAAGACTACATCTGTAGCGTAAAACCGTCTGAGCAAGATGTTCTACTTTCCCATACTTTTGTCTATACTTTTCTTACTGTCAGCTTAGCCCATCTCTTGATATGTTTTGGAGAGATGGCCATTTGTTCCTACTAAATTTTGTAAATGTTACAAAACAGGTTATTAAATTCCTAAAATAGCTGGGCACTGTAGTTTTCAACAAATGTTACCCAAATAGGAGTAAATGGTGGAGTAAAAAATACTGAATATGTACAGTATGGCATCAGGACAGGGAGGGACTTGCAGTTAATCAAACTACAGTGCCCATGCTCACGGTAAAGAAGGATTGTGTCACCCAGTGCAACGATGTTTCTGTGTTTTTTAATAGTTCCTGGACAGCCGTGATGTTTATGGGACAGATGAATCGAGGCCCCCCCCCATCGATTGGCATTTCAAGACACTTTCTGTAACCCTGCTCTCAATGGGAATAGAGCTCAGGGCTGCCAAACAAAGTATCCGTATTGCGACTCATTTTAGTGGCAGAAAGCTATACAGCCTTGTTGACGAGCCAAAACAGGAAATAGCCTCACTGTTTTGTGTGGCAACGTATTACTTTTTACACCACACTCCTGTCATTTCCGAGTAAAGAGCAGGAAATAAAGAAGACGAAGTACTTAATGCAGTGATACACTGGGTTTGTGAGCAGCTCTGACGGGAAACAGCTGATATAGATGTGTGAACGTGTGAATGTGTGGACGTGAAGCAGGTGAAGAGTAGCTTTCCTGCGTTGTCATCTGTCATGGTAGCTTTCACAGATCTACATGCGTACTGCTGTTATTTTAAGAGATGTGATAAACGTGGGCTCTTTCTATGAAGCTCCTCTACGGTAACCAGGCCACGCTGTGCTTCACAGTACATTTCACAATGTCATTCAGCTTTCAGTCGCCTGTTTCGTGGAACATCTTGACACAAAGCATACTTGGCTAAAAGAAATGACCAGGTGTGTATTTCGTTTCTTTGTGGCCTACACGTCACAGAGCAGCACGTCAATGCCTCGTGTTCCACGCTGAATTCCCACGGCACTCTCGCCTCTGCGGCATGAACAGAGAAAGCCACATTTATCTCCACCTGAGGCCTCAACTATTTTTATGCAATGGAAATTTCACCCGGAAACCCAGAGTGACTTTTCTTTAGAACAATAACTGGGGTAAGTTAAACGGTGAATTACCTTCTGATTAAATTGCCAAACACACACAGACTCACTCACTCCATTATAGAAAGATACTGTCATGGCCTCGGGCTGCTGGGTGTTTTGTATTTTCTGGTGTCTGTCCATTTGTCACATTTCTGTTGTTGTTCAGTGCCTCTCTCTCTCTCTCTCTCCCTCTCTCTCTCACCCCAATTCTTAAGAGTGTGGCTTGCCTGGAAGAGTCATGACATGACTGTGAGCAGTGGGTGGAAATGGGGGGGTGAGTCAAGCCTTTGAGGCGTGTGTGTGTGTGTGTGAGTGTGTGTGTGTGTGTGTGTGTGTGTGTGTGTGTGTGTGTGTGCGCAGCATGTGTCATCTGGGCCAGCATATCATGACATGAACTCAAGGATGCCAAACATTCCTGTTTCATATTGAATTTGGCAGCCGCAGGATGGATGTGATATGATTTGAGTGCATGGTTACTCACAACGCTGATGTTTGTTGTTGCCGTCTCTGCTCACACACCTAAACAAAAAACTGCGTGTGACTACATGCCATCAGCATTCCCTGGAATACTTATGTACTTATACTTACTTATACTTGTGTTATGTGTTGTGCTAAACATCGTCGTGATGGAGCTGACGGTGCCATGGGAGGATCATCTGGAGGAGAGGAAGAGACCAAAGTACGAAGAGCCGGTCATCAACGTGGTCTGATCAACCATGGCTGGGTGTCTGATGTTGAAAGACCCGAGACGCCCCTGGTTACCTCGCTGATGGTTTGTTCGGGAGCATCAAAGAGATGTATTTGATCAAATGTGCTTGATTTACTCGTGCTTGTTTTTCTCCATATTGTAATTATGTGACTGCTAGATTGGGCGGTAAAATATGTTTTTGGCATGTTGTGATCATTTTGACTATTTTCGTACTTGAGTGGTTTCCACCAACAAACGGTTTATTCCAAGAATCGGCCCCTCCTCTCATCCAAGCAGTATGACTCACATTGACAGGGCACTGAGTTCAGTAGACCCAGCTCGACACACAATGACTGATAACTGTCAAAGTGAAAGTCATTTTCATTTTGTCACGGCATGTGTAAAAAGTAGTGTTTTTTTTTACAACAGTCAACATAACAGTCAAATCCCACTGGAATTTATATTCTTTAACATTCATTCAGTTATATTTCCACTGCTCCAACTTTCAAGCTACTTTTCCATATTATTTCCGTATTCCCAATTTCTATGAAAAATGAATTGTATTACATTAGAATTCAAATCATTTCAATTGTAGATTTCATTTTGTTTTGCCATCACAACACATGTTTACTTGTCCTTAAGGAGCTCACAATGTAGGACAGATGGGACAACATTCAAAGCAGAAATAATAAAACCATCATATAAATGAAACATTTAAATACACACAATACCGTACCTAGAAAAGATAAGATAAAAACAAAATATACCTTAAAAATACCTTAAAAGTATACACTTTCCTTTTTGTTAAATCAGTAATGACCATACTTTGATTCAACTGTCGCTACCCATTACAGAAACTCTGTGTTCACGTGCTGTCCTAGTTGCTTGTGATGATTTTCTTTTTAATTCTGTGGGGGGGCTTTTCCCAGAAACAACTGCTTTTGTTACAATAAATTGTAAACTATGAAATGTAGCTCTTCACTGTAACTCACATGAGTCTTTTTTTGTTACCCAAGTGAAATTCCAACCCGCTGTACTCAGTGGTCAGCTGAAGTGGGATGAGTAATGTAATAATGTCGGCCTTAATAGGAAACAGTGTCATCATCTGGAGGCTCAGTCAGCAAATCAGGAAGCACCTGTGCAGCTGAGGGGGGAGGCGGGGGAGGGGGGTGCATGTCCCAGAGAAGGCAACCTATTGTGTTTTGGTGCTTTTTATAAGTCACATGGAAAAAGGGAGATTCTGGACAGGAACTGACTTGACGCACTTGCATACCATGCTAATGCAGTTTGGCCAACAGTCATTTTCTGGTGTAAATAAAAGGTCTTGTGTCATGCAGCCCAAAAGCAGATGGCTTCTGTATAACCTATTCTGTTAACGACTGATGCAAACAAGAAACTAGCCGAAGAAATCGCTTTTACATAAAGGTAAAATCTTACAGATACACAGTTTAACACTTAACAAAAACGTGCTCAAGATCGTTGTTTTTTTGCAAACCACTGTGCAAATGTAGACTGTGCAGCTTCATGTTAAAATACCTGAACATTGCAGTGAAGTTCGAAAGCAGGAAAAATTGAAATGGTACACAATAACAGTAAACGGTTGGAGTTATCCCTCAGAATAACAGACAGGGGTTATTTCGAGATCCACCATTTTTGGATCGGAGTTCAGCACTGAAACGGCAAGAAATCAATTATAGATGAGGCAGAAACACAGATTTGTCCACATGCAGGAGCCACAGTGCGAACATAAGACTTGAGGTTCTGTTTCTGTGAATCTTTGACAAAGTTGATGGGCAGGTGAATGGAAAGCAGGCACCAAACCACACAAAAGCTACATTTCACTATAATAAAACTGTTGGAAAACGCTGAACGTCTAAAAGAGTAACATTTTCTTCCGTTCATCTTCCTTTGTGGATATTCTCACACCCTCCACCCGGCCTGCTGTTATTGGTTCCCCCCTTGGGGAGTAAGAACACTCGCCTCATGTTACGTTAATGAGAACAGTAGCGCAGGTGAAAACAACTGGCCGTGATGTTGTGAATTCCGTGAAATCGTTACGTAAGATCACTTTAATGCATGACGTAGAATTGATATACGTTACATACATTACCACTGAATATGGACATACAATCTGGATAAAATCAGCTGGCTAGTTAATTAAATAATATTTACCAAATCGGAGATATAGGGTTCCACGATTTAATATCGTTAGACTGACTCTTCTGTGCACCAGTCAATCCTGAAATGAAATAGGGAGCTCAATCCCAGATCAAATGTACGTTGAAGGGTTTTGAATAATATTGTCATTGGTGATTGTGATGTAATGTTAAATGTATATATCCTTGTTTCTTTGTATTAAATGTTACAGTACAGCATCATCATCATTATCATCAACATAGTGATGGGTGCTGAGAGCGCTTGTCACTCAAGTTTAGCAGTATTTTCTTGCTTTTAAGGGCTGCAACTAATGATTATTTTCATTATCGATTTGTCTACTGATTATTTCCCTAATAATCGTTTAGAATTTTAGGAAATAGCAAAGAATTCTCATGCATCCAACAAGTTCCCAGAAAATATGCACATTTAAGAAGCTGGAACTTGTGAATTTTTGTCATTTTGTTTTAAATTATGCTATTTTTATTGTTGTTATCAAAATAGATATTTTCTTTTGATTCTATCGATCAAACTAATCAATTAACCAACACATTGTTTGAGCTCTCCTCTAGCTCTGCTTCATCCTACAGGATCTTTTATTTTGTTGTGGTTGTAGTCTTGTGTGTTTTTCATCTTTCATCTTGTGTTTATGAATATTTAATGTCTTTTATTCAGCACTGGTCGACAACAATGGGACAGACACAGGACTCTGCAATTCCCCATGCTTTCGGGATTAATCAATTATACCTCGAACTCGGAAAGCAAAAAAAATCCCCAGAAATCCAAATTGGTTTGTTGTACTTGTGATCCGGTGACGTCACCACACAGATGACACACTTTGTGAAAATACTGCGTTCGACACAGTCAGGGCCGACACAACAGTCCTAATAGCCGACCAGCTGACTGCAGGGCTCTGTGCAAGTCGGATTAAAAATTGTCTGTCTGCTTCCTAAATATATTGGCAATACAACCAGGCCATTGATGTACTGAGGCAATCCTGTTAGTTAGAGCAATGAGGTCAAAACATTTAATTGATGTGAGAGCGAGGGAGGAGAGGGAGGAGAGGGAGGGAAGGGGAGACCTGAGGAGGGATAAAGAGGGGAGGTATACAATATACATATATATACAAATAAAAGAGTTGAATACACAACTTGTTTATCTGGCTCGTGTGGGTCTACTGTTGTTATTTACAGCTGACACTATCAAACCCCATACTGAAGTGAGGGCTCGGAAACGGATGGTGGGCCTCCCCGCTCATTAGCCATGATGTCACAAGCCCAGATTAGACTGGACCATATGGCACGCTGCCTGCTGTCCCTCTAATCCTCAGCCGCCACCAGGCATCTCGCCACCCAACCCCAACACGTCCCATTCATCTAACAGTGCATCTATCTGTCAGTCTGTCTGTCTACCTGTCCATCTATAACTGCCTCTTTTTTTTCAGCCAATCACAGACAGGCAGCTAGCCAGGCACAGCACCACATGCAGTGGAGTTGTTTCTCCATTATAGAAAGATACTGTCATGGCCTCGGGCTGCTGGGTGTTTTTGTATTTTCTGGTGTCTGTCCATTTGTCACATTTCTGTTGTTGTTCAGTGCCTCTCTGTCTCCTCTCTCTCTCCCTCTACCTCTCTCTCTCTTTCTGTTTTGCTCTTCTTCTCACGCATTCATGCATCAGACACATGATGTAACACATATTTGTTGGATTGATTTCTCCGAGGCTCTCAGTGTTCTTGTTTACAATATGTAGATGGTACATTTTCAGTATGGCTTGGCCTTTGAACCTTGAACTTTCCTTGCACTCTGCGTCTCATAAAACAAAAAGGATTTCAGTACATACAGTATGACGTAATGGCTCAGAGATTCACATTAACAGTACAATTAGCCAATTGGCTATTAGTGACTGCTTCCGTAAATTCAGTGAGTAGCCATTGTCATTTAAATATACGAAAGCAATATTCAACATTTTAGAAAATACGCTTGTTTTCTTTCTTGCTGTAAGTTAGATGAGAAGATTGATACCACCCCTCTTGCTCTTTTGAGTATGACATAGAGTAAATGCAAAATATTTTCAATTGAATTTAAGGGCTAAAGTTACATATTTGAATCCAAACACACACACACGCTAACAGAACCCAAACACAGTACCCAGCTGCATTCTAGGATTGATTGCATGTCATGTGAGTGCATGCATTGTGACGTTTAAACCTGTTAATTCATTTGGCAGATTAGGCTTACATACTGAGGGATATAAGGCAGGTTCCCTGGGCTATACATGGGACTGAGCGGAAGTTTGTTTTTCTCAGATACTGAGCTCTCCTTAAAAGCCCCCACATACTAAATGGAAGATTATTCATAAGTAGCCTTAACAAATAAGTACAGTGAGTGTGGTACTCGCTAAGAGTTTATGTGTGGGCATAAGATATTATATGACATTTTTTTATTTGCTATTCTATCACTGTAAATGTTATCTTTTGGAAGGTGGCTCTTTATGTAATTTCCTGTATTATCACTTTAATGTTTTTCTGTAATGTTCCTTCATAAGTGTGTCTATTTATAAGTGTTTGTGAGTTGGTGTACAGTGTGTTTGTGTCTATGATGCACAATAATGAGTTTATGTATTCAGTATATGACCAGCTTTTTGCATTAGGGCTAAAATAATTAGTTATTTAATTGAATGATTGATTGTTTGACTGACAGAACATTAACTGGCAACTATTCGAGAAAAAAAATGGATGAATTAATGAATTGTTTAATGCCAAACATTCCCTAGTTTCCAGAAGTCCCCATGGGGGAATTTTGTACTATCTTCTGACATGTTTACAGACCAAACGCTGTAATCGAGAGTCAGCAGGGTAATTAATAAAACAAAAGTTACTGTTGCAGCTCTATTTCATATTTGGATATAGGCTACCATGTTTGTGTTGTGTTCTTCGTCATTCATCCAATAGCCTTGTATCTTTATTAGTTTAAGTGTATTTGCACAATTTAAAAATACACAAACATAATAAATAATGTACTGTCCAGGAAGAGGAACGTAAAATAACTGGGCTTATTTGAAGCATCCACCTGATAAAAGTAAAAAGTTCACAATGTTATAAAGAACACATCATTAATATGCCGAAAATAATAAGACTATTACTGTGTTGTTTCTTATAGAGTTTTGTAATTGTGGCTGGCTGCGTTTGATAGCATCCTTCCAAAACATTGCATCCTTTCTTTAGTCAGGGGAAGTACAGAAATATTATTATTGTTATTATGTCGTTCTTATGGTTGTCCGCAAAAGTTGGAAGCTGAAAATAAAATTACCAGTGTGACGGGTTCTGGTAGACACACAGTGAGTATCATCTGAAACAAACACTCTTCAGTAGTAGGGTTTTTGTTTACCAGGACCGGGGGTGGAGTCACAGGCCAGTCATGGATGTGGGCGTCTTTTTTCATGCTGCGATCACACCTCGCCGGTGTCCATATATGGTTCGTGACGTCACGCGCCGGAGGTGCCATTCCATAAAACTGATCGGCCGGAATCCCCTTGGAGGACATGTACCCAGACGCGCACGGGACTCATTGCTCGCCCGTATCCGCCGTTTAGGAGTAATCCAGTCGAATTATTTAGGCAATAATAACAACTCCTCGGCGACAAAATGAAAGTCACCAGCATAGACTGCCGGCGTCTGAGAAAAATCATCAGGAAGGAGAGCGGGAGCTGCCTTATTGTGGATTGCCGACCTTATCTTTCATTCACGAACACCAACATCGAAGGCTCTGTCAATGTCAATCTCAACTCAGTGGTGGTCCGGAGGTCTCGAGGAGGGCCGGTCCCTCTGCAGTTTGTCATCCCGGATGAGAGGTCCCTGCTTCGGCTTCGGGAGGGGAGCATATCGGCTATCGTGGCTCTGGATGACCGGACGTCCCACTGGCAAAAACTGAAGAAGGACAGTGTAGCACAAATAGTAATAAACACTCTCTCTCATCTAGCGAGCGGGGCAAACGTCTGTTTCCTGAAAGGTGAGAGCCTTGTGAAATCAACTGTTTTGTAATCCAGTAAGGGGACAATAAAGAGAGACTATCAGTGTGTCTAGTTGTTGTTTCTGGAATCGATTATAGTTTTAAGAAAACCAGCACGGTGATTAACAGCTTTAAAATTTCACATCTTTTTTTTTTTTTAGAAGAATGTCTTTTATTCTTATTTTGGGATTTAATTTTAGGTAGTGTAGTCTCGGCTGTAGATATATGATTTAGCCTGTTCAGTGGAGTCAGTAGGGCATAAATAAATGATTGTCCACTTTTTTTGTCAGAGCTATCTCAATTTTTTTTTTTTAACCATATATTTATTATTTTATTTTACTTTTCGTAATAATAAAGATACATCTAAGGTCAAGTCATATTTTTCTCATTATCCTTCTCGCCTGTTTTATTGGAGAGATATATGTCCTGCGTACATCAACGGAGCGGATGAGTCAGTGTGAGACAAACGCAGACACATTGTTGGTGCAATGACTCTCATTGATAATAAAAAAATTCAATAAAAAAGAAAGAAAATTAAATCCCATCGAAAACATTTGTTTTTTAGCTCAATATAACCATCGGGGTTGGGATAACGTGTTGAAACACATTCATTTCCGTCTGTCACCTCTGCGTCCCCAGGATGTTGCCCCCTTAAAGGATTACCGGTCTTTCAACTGCAGGCTCATGTAATTAATTAGGCGCTTTTAATCAGGTTATAAAGGTTACAATCCGCTGCTGAGACATGTTTCATAAGCCATTTCACAAGATGCGAACGTGTGTGTTGGGTGTAGAGGAAGAAATATTCTAAGCTTGTTTATTATTAGGCTTCATTATGTGCTCATGGTTCCCACCCCTTTCTCACAGGAGGATACGAAAACTTCCACTCCCAATACCCTGAACTTTGCACTGAGGTGAAAACCATCGACCAGAGCGGAACTGAAACCGAGAAAAGAGTCTACAGCCACAGCGAGAAGCTTTCTCACCGCAAACCAGATTACGATCAGGTATGGAAACACCCTTTTACAATACGCCTCTCTTTCCCACCCATGCAGAGCACGCATCCACTGCCAGTTTTTATTTTTAACCACATCATAAAAAAGACACACACATCCAAGCCCCGCTGACATCATAGAGACTTATATTTGGCATCATTTCTCTCGACATACATATGATATTCTCTGACCTTCACTGCTCCCCGGCTATCTCATATTTGGCCCAAAGAGGGAGAGGCCATTGAATGATGCCCAGCAGACACCAAGACACCCCATAGAGAAAAACACTCTTTCATCTCTGACCTTTCTTCTCTCTCCTCCACTGCCCAAATAGAAGGCATGTGGCAGCTTCACATCTCAAAGAACACTCTACTGTGTCTGGTTGACAGATTGCAGGTTATTTAAACATAATGGTTTACATAATAGAAATCCATCCGTCCGGCCACATGCATCCATGTGCCTATTGTCTTCAGATGAACATAATGTTCTCTGCAGATTATTGTGCTGACAGGTGTTTGGATGTTGTGGCTCGGACCCTTTTTCTCAGGGGTGGATTACGGGCGGATTAAAGCAGATGCATCGAGATCTAGGGTCCAGTGTTGTGTCTTGTTAGGTGGCCGTGAAATCACACTTGTTGTGTATTCCAGTCCTTATCTACGTGAACTCACTTCTCTTTTTTTCTCACCCCCACCCCCCTTCTCCCTCTCAGGGTAAACCCGTAGAGATCCTGCCTTTCCTCTACCTCGGTAGTGCCTACCATGCCTCCAGACAGGACTATCTCAGCGACCTTCACATCACGGCCTTGCTCAATGTGTCGCGCAGGGACCTGCAGCCGGCCAAGGGCCACTACGACTACAAGTGGATCCCAGTGGAGGACAACCACATGGCCGACATCAGCTCCCACTTCCAGGAGGCCATAGAGTTTATTGGTGAGTTGAAGGGAATGAACGTCATGGTTTTTATTGACAATTAATCCAAATTGTTTAGTTTAGTTGCTTTAAAAAAATTTTAAAAAGTAAAAATAGGAAATCAAATCAAAATACATCCACAAAAATACATCCTATTTCAGTCTCTCGCTAGGGGAAATAAATACACCACCACCAAGATGGAGTCTTTTCCTGGAACACTTTAAGGAGTCTCCTATACATAGGTGTGTTTATTTTTGAGATGCGATCAAACAAACCACCTTGGTCGCTGTCTCTCACCTGATTCCATTCACAAATAGAGGGCTATAAGAAACCCGGCTATAATCAGTTTAACTTGATCGCCTTCATTCAATCCCCCACTAACATATCCAGCCAGCGTGCTTTCATTCAGGATTTGCTCACTTCCCCCGTCCCCTCCTGAACTTCCTCCTTTGTCTTTACTTGAAAAAGACACTCCCATTCCGTCATCGCCTCCCAGGCTTTAATCTCAGTGGATTTACTCTGCAGGGTGTGGCCAGTCAGTGTGACAACTGGGTGAGCTGTCCGTGTTTAGTAATGGCCCGGTGGAGGAGGTTTGGGGTTGACTGACACTCACACACAGTCCTTTATGATGGTTGTGTGGAGGTTAAACGCCAGCTGAGTGACACATAATGAGAAAGCTTAGATGTTCGTTGCTCGCAGGTGGGATATATTGACAGACCACAGGGCAGTGGATGTGTTTCTGAAGAAGAGAGAGTGTGGGAGAGGAGAGAGGTGCTGGATAATAGCAGCAGCAGCATCAAAAGATGCACATAATGTGCTGGTGGCTATTTATAGCGAGGCATAACCAAGGACAAAGCTCACCCACAAGCAGCTTGGCTGATCAGTATTGGGTGGCTGGTATTGTGCATTGTTTGGGGATGCAGCCTACATTTAGGGTGTCTTTGTGTAAGCCGTCTATTAATACATAAGGCTGAACATTTTTCAGGTTTAGCCTACATTCAGAGAGGGCCACCAAAGTTCATTAACCATGCCAAGTGATTACGGTGCACGCAAATAATCACCGAGCTGCAGCCGGGCCCCAAACGAAAATCTATCGGCAATCGGAAACACTTCTGACATGCATGGTGACGGATGTACAGTCAGGGAGGAGATGATAAATATTATTGACCCACTGCTGCCGTCACCCCACCATCCTCCACTCCAGATGGGAAGTTCATGATTCATTCATGTGGTTTATCCAGGATCAGCGCTGTCAGAAATCATTGTTCCCCCTGCAGTGGCTCTAAGAACCAGACAGATGTGGCCCTCAATGTTTTCTATTTAATAGAGAGAGAAAGGGAGAGAGAGAGAGAGAGAGAGAGAGAGAGAGAGAGAGAGAGATGTGCCTGTCTGCGGTGGCTTTGTGGAACTATATCATGGCGGATCTAACAGATGAGACTGGCAGATTAGCAGACGTGTAGGTGTTTGCAGCAGTTTTAGGAATTAGCAAAATCTTGAAATGTGTCGTGAGTGACACTTATGAGAAAGTCGATTTCTGTGTGGGCATTAGAGCATACACATAAGTGTGTAGGAGCACTGCAGCTCTGAATTTGAGCACACAGTGAGCTCTGCAGCAGTGCCCAGCGCCCCCACAGCAGTGTAGGAGAGTCTCATGTACAGCTGCACTCTGTGACTCAGACGAGCCTCACAAGTGTCTGTGCGTGCCCAACTGAAACTGGTATAAGATGTGTCTACATTTCTGTGTCCCTGCAAATGAGGTGTAGCCTATTGACAAGGTTGATGTTCCTCTTTGTCCGTTATGTCTTGCTGCTATTTGCGCGTGTGTGACGAGAGAGAGATAAAACTAGATGGATGTGCAGAAAAGTGTTTGCATCAATTAGCGAGTGGGAGTGAAGAGTAGGAAATGAATACACCGTTAAAAAGTGATTTTTTTAATTTGTTATTACTCACTGTTTAAAACGCCCATTCATGTTAACCTCTCCACCACATAACTTGACTTTAAAAATATCAATTACAGACACACACAAACAAAGCAAAAAATAAAACCTGAAACAACACCATGGCCTATATTTTGAAATCGACGTTTTTTAATTATTATTATATATATATATACAGTATGTAATTAAATTATTGCATGGTTGGATTCTGTGCAACAATCTTGCTGATGTGCATGAATCTCACCACAGAACATTAACATTGCATTGTCCCTTTCTTCTTCTTCTTCTTCCAGATCACGTGAAGCAATCCGGGGGAAAGGTTCTTGTCCATTGTGAAGCAGGCATCTCCCGCTCACCAACCATCTGCATGGCCTACATCATGAGGACGCAGCAGCTGCGGCTGGATGCGGCCTTCGACATCATCAAGCAGCGGCGGGCAGTCATCTCACCCAACTTCAGTTTCATGGGTCAGCTGCTGCAGTTTGAATCAGAGGTCCTCTCCACGGCCCCGGCTCATGCCGCCACGCCTGAACCTGCGACACCCTGCGCCCCGGAGTCCGCCTCCTTTTTTGCCAACGACTTCAACACCACCTTCAACACCAAAAACTTTGAGCCATCTGTGTTCACCCTCCCTACCTCTTGCCTGCAGTCCCCGGTCCACCACCAGTTCACACTGAGCCCAATAACTGCACTGCCTTAAAATGAACTGTGACTGCTTGTAGTCTTACTTGAAAAAATAAAAATTAATGCTCTCTGTGTGCCTCGTGTTGAAGCCAGCAGAGCAGATAGACAGAAACAGATTCAAGATAATAGTATTCAGTTCATGGGACTTATGAAAACTATGAGCTACAGACATTGTTTTCCTGTCTTCTGTACTGCTACGATGAAACAACACAGCATAGTGATAAACTGCAATATACATGCCTTAGGTTGATATTGTGATTTATGCCTATTCACAAATACAGTCAGGCATTTAAACCTAATTTATTTGAAAATTGTCTGTCTGATTTTTTTCAATAATGTGGATGTTAATATGTGTTTAATAAATGTTTTCACCACGACAATAAAGTTTTTGTCATGTTATCATTCTAGCATTATGTTTGTGGTAGTTGAAAGGTCAATAATAACTGAGAAGTCAAATGGGATTAAGTGGACTATTTCCAATTCATTCACTGCAGGCCTATTCCCTCAAACGACATGACAGAGGAAAAATCAACGATCCTGGTTTAGATCTGGGTATAATGTTTACGTGGAACATGAGAAACCAGGTTTCTGATCATCTTTGTGTCTTGATTTCTCACCATGTCAGTCACTTCAGATACCTTGATAAGGTGTTTACATGCCACCAGTGGTGGAAGTATTCAGATCCTTTACTTAAGTTAAAGTACCAATATCACACTGTGAAAATACTCCACTACAAGTAAAAGTCCTGCATTAAAAAAAAGTTACTTAAGTAAAAGTATGCAAGTATTATTAGCATATCTTAGGCTACTTAAAAAAGAAAAAGTACTCGGCCTTCAGTAAAATGTTCCCTGTCAGTGTTTTCTATTATATAGGATTTTTTTGGATATATATTACTGCTTCCTTAATGTGTATCTGTAGATGTTTAAGGATGTGCTAATTTGAATTACTTCATATATCTACAGCAATGCATCATATTCCATAAAATCAGTTTGTATGTCACTGTTCAGGAAGAACCGTTTAAAGGGTCAACTTTTAATGAATAACAGCCCTGTTTTCAGCTTTGGGACGATTTTCCAGCTAATCCAAGAGGATTTTAAAATTATTTATTTATTTTAAAACTAATTTACCCATAAAGAAACACTTGATCCTTCAGTTTATCAGAAAAAAAAACTAATGCAAAATACCCAATATTTGAAAATACATGGTTTTCACTGGCGAGGAAGGGTATAAAAAATTGTAAAATGAAAAGGAACTGAACTAAATCTATCAGACAAATGTAGTGGAGTAAAAAGTAGGGTACAATATTTGCCCCTGAGATATAGTGGTGTAGAAGTAGGCTATTAACTCACATAACATGGAAATACTCAAGTAAAGTACCTCAAATGTGTACTTATGTACACCAGGCTAATGTTGTTACATTCCACCCCTGCATGCCATAGTAGCCTATCCTGGTTTATGAATATGAATATGATGATTTTTACATTCGCAACACAAAACCGGGACATAACCAGGACACTGGTGTGCTTGTTAACACACTCAATACAAATTTGAAGACATTGCTTTTAGAGTACAATTTCTGACAGGACAGGCCTAAATAAGCTACAGCAGTAGAGACAACAGTGACACCTGCAGTGACGGAGTTGGCCTTTATAAGAGTATTCAAATAAGCAACATTGCTTACATTCAGTTAGAGTCAAGACTGCATTATGCCTAGATTATTTATCAAGTTAGTGTATCCCGGTGCAATTTAAGCAATGAAAAGTAAAAGTAAAGAATTTCAGTCGAAATTCCCATTTGAAACAGAGTGATGTTGTGCTTTCTAAAGAAAGAATAAAACATATCGTTTGGGGATTATCAGTAAACATCAGTTTTTGTCGATTGATAAGATTGATTTCAATTTGACGGCAGCTTGTTCTCTATCGTCAACTCTTTTCTGTGTTTGGCGCCTAGAAGACAGACAGCTAGACTGTACCAGCTGTACAAATTGGTAGGTAAGTACACAGCGAACGTGTTCAACCTGTTATTTACATACGAACACATACCACCAACGATTGAAGATACTGTAGTAATAAATATGGTATTTTTATTTTGTCCATGTTCGTCTATTATATTTTATTACCACACGGTATTTAGTATGTTTTTATTGCTACAACCCTGTTTTCACGTAATGGCCTCGTCCATTCTATCCCGCCCCCGCCGCCATTTTCCATGTTATTCTCTTCTGCCACTGTGTTTCACCAATTTCGAATGCATCAATTTCTAATATTTTGTTAAGTTTGGGTTATTAAATTCCCGGCTTCTCCAGTTTAGTGGAGGGGGGAGTTTATCTCCAAATTCAGCCAAGGAGACGCCCTGTTTAGACAGCTATGTACATCAAACAGGTAAGCTAACGACACCAGACTTGTGCGTGTTGTCGACTTTCACTGGCCTTACGTTATTTGGGCTATCTTACTTGGGATGCCGAGTTTTTGCTCACAGTTTAACTTTAATTGGATTGCAGAGCTATGCTAAATCACACAAAAGACAGCTATAAAATAGATAGCTATCTTGATAATCCTAGCTATGGCTATCTGGATTAATCTTGATTTGGATTGCCCGTCCCCCTTCCCAGGATGCTAAGCTAACGCTACAAGGCTAACCGGCAGGTTAGCGGATTTGTCGCTTCTCGATTGTTGTTGCACGATACCATATTGCAGTCGATTTAATCATATACACATATAAGCGTTTATATAATTGTGGTTGTTTACTGTATGGTTTATTACTTTAGCAAGCATGTAAACCCGTCAACGTCCTGAATGAAATCGGGCTCGTATAGTAGCCGACAGTCAAGGCCCTGTTGGAAATCGTGCCCCGTTTACGATTCACTGGATGCTCCCCTGGATGCTCCGCTGGGCACAAAGGTTATACATGTTGAGTCTAACTTGTATCGGAGGTGCGAGATAGTAATGCTGCTTTGAGGAGCAGTTCTTGGCTTGCTACACATAAGTCCCTTTTACGTAACTTTGTCTAGTATGTGGTTAATGTTATCCTAAATTGGAGGGTGTTGTGTTCACTGTGGTCTCTGGGTTCTTGTGCAGGTCATCATCCAGGGGTTCCGAAGTTACAGGGACCAGACTGTGGTAGACCCTTTCAGTCCAAAACACAATGTCATCGGTGAGTATGTGCACGCCTCATCGTTTGACTCTATTATGGTATTGCACTGTATTTTTCAATAATAATGTGGGTGTAAAGGGTTGTACTATGAATGAAGACACCTACATAATTTGCCTGACCAAAATTGTTGTGCCAAAGACTCTGTCCACATGTCACCATGTCCTCATTTTGTTATTTTGTCTGTTACAGTGGGAAGAAATGGCTCAGGAAAAAGTAACTTTTTCTATGGTATGTCTGCCTCATTAATTTTTGCCAAACCACAGTCAAACATTCTTCCTTCTGTGTAGTTATGTTTTGTTGTCTAAAACTGTGGCTTCGCTCTGCTTTCTTAGCCATCCAGTTTGTGCTCAGTGATGAGTTCAGCCACCTTCGACCTGAACAGCGTCTGGCCCTGCTCCACGTAAGTTCAGGCACATGTCAGACACTCTACAGATCCCAGCCACTGTTTTGTAAATGGCTGTGTGACCCAGTATTTGTGTAGAAATTGCTTGTTAGACATACTTACGCTGTCAAAAGCTTGTGTAACTTCCTAATAACTGCTGGATTGCAACACTTTTAATAGGATTAGTTGCATTTTTGTTCAAATCTGAAGTTTTGTTGGAGATTGAAACACAATGGGAAACATATTTTAACACACAAGGCTATTGATAAACATTTAATTATTCTGTTTTTCCTCTCCTGTCACTGTAGGAGGGAACCGGTCCTCGTGTCATTTCGGCTTTTGTGGAGATTATATTTGACAACTCTGACAACCGGCTACCGGTAGGAATGGCTAACATTTTATATTGATCCTATTACGGTAATCTTAGGCACACCGATTTTATTCTTTCCAACCTGATACACTTGAAACCTTTCAGTAAGCCTCTCAAAGAATACCCCGTCTTCTGTAGGTATGTGATAAGTACTTGGTTGTTTAACTGTTGGAAAAAGTGACACTTAAATACCAAATTAGCCACAAAAAAAAGCTTTTAAGACCTCAACCCATTTTACACCTGCGTTTGTATGAAGTCTCTTAAAAATGTATATCAAAACATGTGGCAAAAGTACCAGATCTTGGCATCACTCCTTTTGAAATAACTTTCCTCAACATCCCGTCGTCCAGGCTCCCAGTGGAAGTGGTACATTATCACTATATTATGTTGTTCAGTTCATGTTGAACTGTCTCCCTAAATTGAGACCGCTATGACCAGTGATTGTAGTCACGCTGCCTCCAATACACACAGTGCTTATTATTCTGATGATGAAAGCCAGATGTTTGCACTACTCTAGAAATCCAAAGTTTGCAGCCTGGTAATACTGTGACATAGCCAGACAATTCTGCTGCCGTGTGTGATTCTCCTCTTGACCTCCTGATAATCTTCTCTCCATCCAGATCGACAAAGAGGAAGTCTCCCTTCGCCGCGTCATTGGCGCAAAGAAGGACCAGTACTTCTTAGACAAGAAGATGGTGACGTAAGTATTGCTGGGGATGGACTGTCTTTTTAATCACAGGAAATAACAACTCTATGAATCCATGTAATTAATTGTTTGAATGTTATTGTTGCAGTAAGAATGACGTCATGAACCTTCTGGAGAGTGCCGGCTTCTCCCGCAGTAACCCATACTACATCGTCAAGCAGGGAAAGGTGAGAAAGGAGTGGAATATAATAAAAGTTATTTTTCAGTGTTGTGTAATGTATTGCCGTATTTAAGCAGGATGGTAAAAAGAGTGCCAACTGTAATTAACTGGATATCTTTGCCTGTCATGTTTAAAATCAAAGCATTTACAATATCAGCTGATTTTAAAGATTGGTGTTAAAATCAGAAATCTGCTGAAAATGTATATAAAATGTATAACTTTTTTGTTTTACATTAAACAGCAGGGTGTTCCATCTCACACATTCAATGTTTTATGCAGATCAACCAAATGGCCACAGCACCCGATTCCCAACGTCTGAAGCTGCTGAGGGAGGTGGCAGGGACACGGGTGTATGATGAGCGCAAAGAGGAGAGTATTTCTCTCATGAAGGAGACAGGTAAAATCTTCTTGACATCATTGTCTCAGACTGCCATTATTTATTTATTTATTTATTTATTTATTATTATTATTATTATTATGCTTTTACAATTCCTACTACTAGGGATGTGACGATACCAGAAATTTATTAGGCAATACCAGTGATATTCCACTTATTATACCACAAACCACATTTTGACATCGACTTGATACCAGAGTATCCGCTCTTGTGACATCCCTACCCGCTACACATCATTCTTTGTGACCATGAATGATCTATAACTGTCGGAAAAATTCCAGTCCCTGAAAACTAAGCGTGCAGTTAGTAGTGTTTTACATGTTTTAATAAAACAATCCTGATGTGTTCTTTAGAGGGAAAGCGAGAGAAGATCAATGAGCTGTTGAAATACATTGAGGAGCGTCTGCACACCCTGGAGGATGAGAAGGAGGAGCTGGCTCAGTACCAGAAGTGGGACAAGATGAGAAGAGCCCTGGAGTACACCATCTACAACCAGGAGCTGAATGAAACCCGCGCCAAACTGGATGAGGTGACAATCTCCAGTCTGTTTTGGTGCCATGATGGGAAATGATCACTGCCTATCATTCAGAATATTGCATGTGCACATTATAATACAGAATGTTAATTAGTTTGGTTATGACCTTTTCGATGGCTGGTATAGAGCTATTTGAAGCTTACCGGTTGGAAAAATAAATGATCCGCCTCTGTTGTGTACGGTTTCAGTAACGAGACTTTTTGTGTGGTCATTTTCTTTCCAGCTGTCCAGCAAGAGAGAGACCTGTGGAGACAAATCCAGACAGCTGCGTGATGCTCAGCAAGATGCCCGAGACAAAGTAGAGGTAAAGAATCCCACTTTGCAGAAGAAGTATTGATATCTGGGATTAAGGATGGGTGAAAATAAACATTGTAAATATCATCGCAGTATTATCTCAAAAAAAAAAAAAGAGGAACTCGCAGTATTTAGTGAGTTATTCAAAATCACATGGTCAAATTTCAGATGTTCAGTGTTCAATAGTTGAAGAGTGATTTGTTTATTTTAAGTCCAGAATTGTCATTGTTAAAACAAGATTGCTCTGACTATCTCCCACTGTGACAGTTTTTAGCAAGATTTAAATGACCCATCATGGTCTATGTTTGCATGTCCTATTGTAGGCACACTGTCTGCCACCAAACAAATGCATACAACATTAATTTAACATAACATTTCTATAGGACTAATGTATCCAACTCTGCTAACAGTTTGTGGCCTTGCTAAATAACTGGATGGTTGATTTAATCACTGAAGAGGAAACAAGTTGTGTTTACACTCCTTTTTGAATTGAATCTCACAGCCTTTTTTTTCTTTCTGTAGGAGACGGAGCGTGTTGTGCGAGAGCTGAAGTCCAAGATCTCTGCCATGAAGGAGGAGAGAGAGCAGCTATCGGCCGAGCGCCAGGAACAGATCAAGCAGAGGACCAAGCTTGAGCTTAAGACCAAGGACCTGCAGGATGAGCTGGCAGGCAACAGCGAACAGAGGGTATGGAAGCCTCCCATCTGCGTCACTCTGTACACGTGATGCTGCACCAGCAACACTCCCCCACCCCCTCTACCATCATTGTATGTAGATGATGGTAGTCTCTACCTCTTTTCAACCACTCTACATACCCTTGTTACTAGATGGAAAGGGGCGCACTGCCCTCATTCTGCTGATTTTTCCTTTTTTTTCTTTTATTCATTGATCAATTATGCAGTCTTTGGGGGGAAAGAAAATAAAAATTATCTAAATCAGAATGCCAAGAAAATCCTCTAACTGTTACCAGAATTGTTTTTTATTTTCCTTCATTATTGATTTATTTACAAAATTGTCACTGATGAATTTACTGTTGATTTACTTAATTTCATCAACTAATCAAAAACAAGTTTGGCCTAATGTACAGACTTGACAGTTTTAGAGCTGAATCTTTGAAAAGATCGTTTGCTGGTCCATTAATGGGATACAATTTGAACCAAAACAGAGGAAGCACCAGCCTGTGTGTCAGACTCTTTGCCATCAGCTCCACTATACATCATTCCTGACATGAGGTTGTGTGTACAGAGCTGGCATGAATCACTCTCCGTATGGCCCTGTGTTCAGTGTGTGTGCCTGTGTGCACGTGTGAGTATGAAGACGATAATCATACATAACGGCTTTATTGGCTCAGTCTGTGTGTGACACATGATGGGTCCCAGGCAGCATGCTGGCTGTTGGCTGGATTAAGCCCACCTGGCTACGGCTGGCGGCGCATCAGCCAAAAGTTGCTGGAGCAAAATGAAAAGCAAGGGAAGCAGGACTGCGTCACTAGCTGCTGATGGTTCTGATTTCAGCTGGCGATGACACAAGGGGGAAAGTAGAGGTTTTCATAGACGGGGGATGACAACCCATCATCACCACCCCCCACACTGTCAAAAACATTAGTCACTGTGCAGGTCTGCTGAGATCCAGGTGAAAGCTAAGATTCCTAATGGATGTGGAGGAGAACAAATTGAAGGATGAATTTTAAAACTTGGCCATTTCTTTTCAGAATGGGTTTACTCTACATAGGGATTTTTTATTTATGGTCATTCA
>CALSCE010003134.1:10586932-10625407 GCA_943593645.1 Bovichtus variegatus
TAAAATCTTTTTTAAAAAAAAAAATTATTATAAAGTAAATGCATGCTAATTATACTAAATAAAATATACTTATTGGGTCCACACATTTTTCGAGTTTGCCCTGGAGTCCAAGGCAGTACTAACCCAATATGAATATTGTATCTGAGCAGCATAAGATATTTGTTAAACCGTTTCCAATAATTTTGTTTTAGCATTATGTGAAACACACAAATTGTGCAAAAACTAAAATGTTTACATTTTGGAGTTGGCTACGTTGGCAGGAGCAAATGTACTGTATAGAACCATAGATGCAATATGAAAATAAACTTTTTAATAATCATCCTTCCATCATCTTTCTTTCACAACAGCTTATCCAGTTTCCCACACATTTCTCTTTTCTTACCCTCCTCACCTCTAAGTTCTACATTTTGAAGATTTGTTGTAAAATCGCCCGTTCTTGCTCTTCCAGAAACGCCTGCTGAAGGAGCGTCAGAAGCTACTGGAGAAAATCGAGGAGAAGCAAAAAGAGCTGCAGGAGACGGAACCCAAATTCAACATGGTGAAGGAGAAAGAGGAGCGGGGTATTTCCAGGTAGGGATGATTCATTCTCAGCCACGGCCCCTCGAGCGGCTGATGGCCAGGTATAACTTGATAAGTCAGTCATCACATTGTTGAATAGCAAGAGATCAAAGGGTGGATGCACCTGAGATATTTATGGATTCTCCTACAAAGTAGTTTGATGCAGGTGTGCTACACACATTTGGAATCCTAAATTGAAGGATGGGACCTGAGAAAACAGTTTTCAGTCCTTTCTTAATGTTTGTTTGAAGGACCTAAATCAGTCGCACCTATACATTCTTTCAAAACTCTGCTGCTAACGTGTCAATTATATTCAGCAACACTGTTTTAGATGGCTGTAAATGATCAAAACGAAGAGGCACATGGGTAGAGAAATGAGGAATTGTAAATGTATAACTGTCTGACAAGGTTGTTGACTATGCATGTCTATATGCAGTTTTTTGGGAAATTAATAGAATTTAAAATGGCTCCTTCCCTCCAGACTGGCCCAGGCTACACAGGAGAGGACAGATCTGTACGCCAAGCAGGGCCGTGGCAGCCAGTTCACCTCCAAGGAGGAGAGGGACAAGTGGATCAAGAAGGAGTTGAAGTCTCTGGACCAGGCCATCAATGATAAAAAGAGGCAGATCGCAGCCATCCACAAAGACCTGGAGGACACGGAGACCAACAAGGAGAAGAACCTGGAGCAGTACAATGTATGTACTCTTTGTTTGAAGATAATTACAAAGTGATAACCTATTCACTTCTTTTTATGCCTCCGCGACAGCCCGAGATGGAGGCATTTTGTCTTCAGGTTGTCTGTATGTGCGTCCGTACCATTCTCGTGAGCTCAATATCTTAAGAACACTTGGATGTAAATGAGCATTTCTAGTCTTTGCAACCACTCAAAGCGCTTTTACAAAACAAGTCGGCATCCATTCTCTCTCTCACACACACACACACACACACACACACACACACAGACACACACACACACACATACGCGCAGAGGTTACCATACAAGGGGCCACATGCTCATCAGGAGTGTAACATTCACACACACTCCCACACCGTTGGCCATGCCATCGGGAGGAATTTAAGGTTCAGTATCTTGCGTCGACATGTTGATGGGCCGGGTTCAAACAAACACTCTACCTCCTGAGCCACAGCCGCCCAAGATTAACTGATAAGACTTTGGTGGTCAAATGTCACTGTGACCTCACAAAAAAAGTTTTTGGCCATAACTCAAGAATTCATACGCTAATTATGACAATTTCACACAAATGTCTAATAGGATAAAATGATGAAGTATTGACATTTTGGACGGTTGGGGATGTGAAGTGAAGTTGACTGGTTTGCGGAGGCATACAACCGCGAGGTGGTAATTGTAGTTTGAAATGACATCTTGTTGCTGTTGTGCTTTTTAAAAAAAAAAAAAAAAAAAAAAAAAAAATGTTTTACTCAAGTTAATTCAAATTGTCTGCCCAGGATCTGTAAATACTTGGTTTATTTTAAAGGAACTTTTAAATGCTACTGTACGATGTATTTGTCATGTAATGTCTGCAGTTTTAATCTAACCTCCCGATGGGTGAGTGTCTCTGACTTTTTCAACTTGACTCTTTTAGAAACTCGATCAAGATCTAAATGAGGTCAAGACCCGCGTTGAGGAACTGGACAAAAAGTATTATGAAGTTAAGAACAGGAAAGATGAGCTGCAGAGCGAAAGAAAGTAAGAACCTTTTTTTCCCCGCCAGCTTTTTCTTTGACCTCACAACTTTAATTTAAAGTTCAGTCTTGTGTTCTTGCTTTTTTTTTTTTTTTTTTTTTTGCCAGGTAGTTTCGAGTTTCGAGTATAGCATCACTTAATTTAAATGAATCTTTACATGAGTCATGCCTGCATCTTGCATTAAACTGAGAGTTTGAATTATTCACCCTTCCTTTAAGCCAATGTGCCATTTCTGCTTGCCAACCTTTAGCTGCAGAGCAGAGTTTTGTCTGCTGTGAATGTCACCGGGCCTTCACTGTGCAGCTAAACAATGAGGTTTATTTATATAACAGAGGATGATGCCTCGGGCCTCTGCTGCCAGACACCTTTTTGCTTTTAAAAGGTCCTCCAGGGTGGATGAATTGTTTTGTGGGTTAAGAGTGAAAATCTAGTCCAGACAGCTGCTTCCCTGCTTCTTAAAGCACGACAAACGGCATTTCCATTCAAATTTCCAACTACTAATTGAGACGACACGCTCAAGGCAATATGTGTTTTTTTTTTAATTTGAGTTTAAAAAAAGAGGCCGTTTTTAAATTAAATTTCAGTAATTTAAATAACAGGCCCTCAGCACTAACTGAAGCAGATTACATGAATATGTTCGTGT
Organism: Bovichtus variegatus; assembly: GCA_943593645.1. Classification (NCBI taxonomy): domain Eukaryota; kingdom Metazoa; phylum Chordata; class Actinopteri; order Perciformes; family Bovichtidae; genus Bovichtus; species Bovichtus variegatus. Next base: position 10,589,839 of record CALSCE010003134.1, read on the forward strand.
TTGCCTGATGATGAATCCACCAGTTCACTGTGATCCATTGTTTAGGTGGAGCAGGTGAAAAGGCAGCATGAAGACCGCTTTGATAACACAACATGCAGACCCCACAGCTGCAAGCTATTAGTGTATGATCTAAAAATATGAACAAATGACAAAAAAAATTACCCTAATGGAAACAAGAGGGAGACTGTTTTGGCTGTTGCATTGTTTTAATTATTTAAATTTGATTATTTCATAAGAATTAGGCTCTTTTATGTTTCACTTTAAATTCACCTAATATTGCATTCATGCATAAAATGAATCGTAATCCATAATACAGTTATGGACAAGGAGTCGTGTTGTTAAAGTTACTGTTTTTCCTTATTTTTAAGAGTAGGAAATCCTCTCAAATATAACATCAACCTGAGCTTTTATTTCTTGTACGATGTTTGTATTTTTATTTTAAAAAAAATTTTTTTTTTTACATCAAAAACATTCCTTTATTTTAGTACAGTGTCCTCGTGTTTTGGCTGTTTTTTTTTATTATCACTGGCTGCCTTTTTTTCTTCTGTGGGTATCATGGCTGCATTCAGGTTTTGGTCTTTCTGGTGACATAAGTGTAACAGTGTGTGTCTGTCTGTGTCCGTCCAGCTACCTGTGGCGTGAGGAGAACGCAGAGCAGCAGGCCCTGGCGGCCAAACGAGAGGACCTGGAGAAGAAACAGCAGCTCCTTCGAGCGGCCACCGGCAAGGTACAGTGTCGCCGTGCACGACTGCGTAATCATCGACTTGCTTAACGCAACTGCAGGATACCGTGCGTGCGTGCGTGCGTGCGTGCGTGCGTGCGAGAAAGCATGGAAATGCGCGCGCACACACCTGCCTTCTTCTCAGGATGACACTTGTACGCCTGGTAGACCTGCCACGCCGCACATCTTTTAAACCTTCACACATGCACTTACTTGCTGGAATACTGTGAGGGAGCAAATGGACAAGTAAATATAACTCAAACCCCAAGTGAAAAGGTGCCTCGCTCTCTCCATATGAGCCCACCTGAATATGGCAAAGCACTCACTTTGTGACTCAGCCAGTTGTCAGGATAGGAATATGAAATTGAATCATTCATCTGCCTCGCTACTGGCACCTTATCATAGCTAGATAGATTTACATATGACTCACTCCTCGCTGCCTCATCCGGTAACTGCCAGTCGTTTCTCCTGGGCAGGCACATCAATCAAATATCACTTCTGAATAATGTCTGCTGAGATGAAAGGAGGCTGTTTGTAGCTTCATGGACAAATGTCCTGCGTTTAATTTTTCTTTCATCGGCCCCGGCTGACTCATCCTGTCTCCAGAACAGAACGGACTCTATCTATCCTTTCTCACCTTTTTATATTTATAGTGCACAGTTCATAGTGAGGCACAATATTAACAAAATGCAGAGTTCTCTTTTAGTTTTTTTGAGCTACAGTATATCTGAAACACATTTTTCATTGTGATTTTTTTATTTATTTTTTCTCCAGTATGCAACTTAAGTTTGACACGTTCTTCACAACAGTGTTTCATCTGTTAAGTCCCTCAGTAATAACTTTCTAATTTTAGAGAAGAGATCATGGCTGCTTTTGTGATTTAAGTGTATATGTTTTTTAAAATGATTGATTTTCCAGATCAATTTCGGAGTCATTATTTCTCTTCTTTCTCTTGTGGTCCTCCAGGCTATTCTAAACGGCATTGACAGCATCAACAAAGTCCTTGAGCATTTCCGTCGGAAGGGCATCAACCAGCATGTCATCAATGGTTACCACGGCATCGTCATGAATAACTTTGAGTGTGAGCCCGCCTTTTACACCTGTGTGGAGGTGACTGCTGGTACCAGGTGAGGGCTGTTTTCTACATTGTGTTGGCTCCTTGTGTTGCTTTCAATGAAAATGTCACTACGGAACCAGGTCGACTCATTGTAAGAAGAGGCGTTGTATATCTTTTCTACATTGAATGCGTCCAAAGACATTTGTTGGTTGTTTACGATGACGCAGCCTTGACTTGTAGTTGTAATTGTATTTTTCCTGCCTACCTGCTCTCATGTTTTCCAGACTGTTCTATCACATTGTGGAGACTGACGAGGTCAGCACCAAAATACTAATGGAGTTCAACAAGATGAACCTGCCTGGAGAAGTCACATTCCTGCCCCTTACCAAGCTGGACGTCAGGGACACCGCCTACCCAGAGACCAACGTAAGGAACATGCATAAGTTACATCTGGTACTGTAGGCAGCAAATGGGTATAACTAAACAAATAAATAAACTGTATTCATGTATGTTAAATGTTGCTACCTTGAGGTGTAACAACCATGCACTTACTCTTCATCCCCTTTGGCACATGAAGCCACAAAGAGCTCCCTCGATTTCCCAAATTGCACCAAACGTGCAGTATATTCCACTGTTTCCCATTCTACGACAGACGGTTCTTGTTTGATGGTGAGGGGTGTAGTATTTGCCACTGTTCACACCAGTGTGTTTCTGCCCCATAAGGACGCTATTCCCATGATCAGCAAGCTGCGCTACAGCAACAACTTTGACAAGGCCTTCAAGCACGTGTTTGGGAAGACCCTGATCTGTCGCAGCATGGAAGTTTCCACCCAGCTGGCCAGAGCGTTCACCATGGACTGTATAACTCTGGAGGGTAAGCTGACCTGCCCTACACAGTACCGCCAGAACATAAAAGGAACGTAGTTTCAGACCAAAAGTGAGTCTGCAGTTATCTGTGTGACAAACGGAAAGCAAAATGAAAAGATTTTGGTTGGCATTTGCATCTAAAGAGTTGTTAGTTTGTAGCTTTATCACTTGGTACCAGTCTAACTGGTGATTTTTGTAACTTCACTTTGGGCCCTCAAGTACATTTTATATTGACAACATCAGCAATGTGTGGTGTTGTGCTAATGCATCCCCTGTCAGAAAACATGGATAATACTTCAATTTGTAATGGACTAATCCTATTGTGTAAAACCTCATCTCCAGTGAGCCTGTGTACAAATGCAGGCTGTGGAACAAGTACGAGTTGTGTCATTATTTGAACTATCCACCCTGTCTGAATCATATTTCCAGTTAAACTGTTGTTAAGAGGTTTGGCTGTGTTTTCTGACTAGGGCTGTGTATTGGCAAAAATCTGGTGACATGATCTGTATCACGATTACGATTCAATGTATTGCAATATTTTTAAACCGTCATATTGTAAAGAACACAATGCCGTTACCTCCTGCCTCATTTTTCGTCGATGGGTTGGGGTGGAAGAGTCAAATGGCTGGAGATGGATTACAACACTGCTATCTAGCTGTCGGGGTTTAAATACAACCCAAATTAACCACAGTCTGCCGCAAATCTTTGCATGTGAACTATTAGTAAAAATTTGATTAGTATTTTTTTAAATTGATACTGAAGTGTATGAATATTTTCTTTCACCCCTACTTCTGACTGTACACTAAATCAGGATCTTTGACTTGCCTTTTGTAACACTGAACCTTGTGCATCGTGGTTCAGTTTAAGGGCTATATGTCATTCTAATTCCAGGACTGTAGAAGACTTTTATCTCTGACATTGTGTTGTGACCTTGTAGGTGACCAGGTGAGCCACCGTGGAGCTCTGACGGGAGGCTACTATGATACCAGAAAGTCTCGCCTGGAGCTGCAGAAAGACATGAGGAAGGCTGAGGAGGAGCTGGGTGAGCTGGAGGCCAAGCTCAACGAGAACCTGCGCAGGAACATTGAACATATCCTTTCAATTATAACTCGTCAAGATAACATTACAGCATTGATGCCCACAGGAAAATTTGTGTTCCAATTGATTTGTTTATAACAAAATGGGTAGAGTCACATAGAGAGGTAGAGAACATGACATTAAAGGGAATGTTTCTACATTTGAAAGGGAATTAGTCACCTTTTAATTTAACTAAACAGACTTTATCCCCTTTTGAAATATGATACTTGAAAAAGAGATTGTGAAAATGTTAAAATATGACTTAGTTGAAAGTAGGTTTTCCAATTTTTTTTTCTCTCACATTTACATAAAATTATGTATTTGCATTTATTTTAAAGACAGCATGCAGCACAAGGCCATCTTTAGCTTTCTGGTGTCATACACTGAAATAAAACGGCAAGTGTGATAAACCGTAGGCACTTGTGATATTGGCATTCTGCACTTCTGCAGCAGTCGATATCCAAGTGTGTTGGAAACCGAAATGATCTGTTTAAAAATAAATCCGGCGTTCACAGTCATCCACTAATGATGAAGTATTTTAATGTATATCTAAACGTGCATGGTATAGGAGCCCTTTTCCCCATCTATGAGCTCTTTTGAAGGAAGTTATAACACCCTTGAGTACAGCCTTCACTGAATTACAGAGTGAGCCTGTATTTTAGATGTGGATTAAATCCATCTGGGTTATGTAGCTACTTCAGCCAGCATGAGGCTGTTGCAATGAGAGGGTCTAAGCAGGTCAAGAGGGATTAGTGTATGTTAGGTCATAGCGGCCAAAGCCATTACTCACTTCTGGACAGCCGATAAAAAGCAAAACAGACGGATCAGAGAGGATTTAGATCTGCATGTACGCTATGTTTATGGATATAAACTTCCGCCCGGGTATTATTATGAGTGTGTTTGCACACCTGCGTGCTTGCATGTAGCTTCTCACTCACAGACAGTACTGCGTATGCGTGGTAATGGGTGCACCTGGTGATTACGTACGTGTGTGAGTCCTTCGCTCCTGCAGCGGTTAGTCAGAGAACGGATCAATGATTTAAAAGCCTCTTGTTGTTCACTCTCCACTGCTGATAAGCATGAGATTACGCTGATGCACCTCACTCACCACTTCTTTTTTTAAGTTGCTGTATTTCATTTTTGCCTTTTAGCCCCACATTGCTGTAAAAATATTGAGGTCATGCAGTAAGTGCTAATAACTGCTCCAACTCTTATCGACTTGATTATGTGAAATGGACCTGATTTTATATTTTATTCAGAAAAGGTGAAGTGGTCATCACCGAGATTAATGCCGGTTTCTTTTTTTATGAGTACTTTTAATTCAGGGTGGTTGGTGACCTTCCTTTAGCTGTTCCCATTTAAGAGAAATATCAGATGGCCTTAAACTATCTATTTCTTTCATCTGCTCCGGGCAACAGAGTCCTTTGACTTTCAGTGGCTCTCTTTTAAATCAGAAGATTGATTGGCTTCAGTGTTTATTGAGTCCTGTTAAACCCCGAAAGGCCCATGTTTTAGTCCCGGACGATCAATGAGCCTGTCTGTTAAATTAGATTAATGATGTGATGTGCAGCTCTGCCTTGACATGAACGATCGCAAAGTCTTCCCTTGGAAAGGCCGATCGAGTCATTGAAGCACTCTGAGTTGCACTTCACACATACTACATACTATACACACAACATCTATTGCATGTCTGCAAAGTTTCTTCCATTTTTCTTCCCAGTTTAAAGGTTTTTGTTTTTTTTAAAGACGTTTTTCCTTACCCCACTTGAGGGTCTAATAGATGGAGGGTGTGGTATGTTGTGCTGATTGTTAAGTCCCTTGAGGCTGATTTGTGATATTGGGCTATATAAATAAAATTGACTTGACTTTACTCCCGCTACTTAGCAGTGCAACAGAGGTGATGGCGGCAGCTGTAGCTTGTAAACATTGGGTCACATCAAGTTGGGAAAACGACAAGAACCATGAGAAGATAAAGTCTGACTAGTCAACTCAATTTGAATTTCTTAGCTAAGTGACTACTGAGAGAAAATGAAACTGCTCATCTGTTATAAACATTGGCTTATACTTCCTTAATCGCTGCGTCCACGCATCAACAATGAGATTGACCAACTGATGAACCAAATGCAGCAGATCGAGACACAACAGAGGAAGTTTAAGGCATCCAGAGACAGTATTCTGTCAGAGATGAAGATGTTGAAGGAGAAGAGGCAGCAGTCGGAGAAGACGTTCATGCCCAAGGTGATCATATACTGAAGTTCTCCCAATATCATTTAAACTTGCACACAAGCCCAGAGTTCACGGTCACTAAGAGCTGACGGAAATGAAGAATCTTCATTGTTTTGCAGCCTGTTCCAATCACAGTTCGTCTGTGCGATCCGCTGATGTCTGACTCTTTCTTCCTCTTCAGCAACGCAGTCTGCAAAGTCTGGAGGCCAGCCTCCACGCCATGGAGTCCACCAGGGAGTCACTGAAGGCCGAGCTCGGTACAGATCTGCTCTCTCAGCTCAGCCTGGAGGACCAGAGGCGCGTCGATGACCTCAACGATGAGATCCGTCAACTCCAGCAGGTTAGCAGGAAGCTCATACAAACGCCTATGATGATGATGATGATGATGTGTCTCTTGTAGTACACAGGACCTTCGAAATGATTGACGGTCGCTGTTCTGTTCCTGGTTTTGTCTTGGATTGAGAAATTTTCTTAATGTTTTGTTCCAAAGTGCTCTGGTGCAGCTGCTCACTGGAGTCCCTGCACAATTAATTTAAAGCAAATCTTTTTTTTTTTTTAAGAAAGGCTCCTCGTTGAAATCATTATTATTATTATTATTATTATTATTATTATTATTATTATTATTACTATTATTATAGTAATAATAATAATACTTATCGTCTGAATTGAAGTTGTCTCCACCTTCGTTTTAAGGAGTAGTGCTACTCGTCTATTTATGGATTTGCATTCAAAACGTACAAAATCCACATTTGTCGTGAATCTTAATGCTAGACTTAGCCACAGATTTATGTTTTGATCATTGACTTAAACATATTTTTTTAAAAAAAGGTTTCCAACTATTTTAAGATTTTGGTCAAATGTAATTATTAATTTTAGATTTGAAAGTCTGAAAACATTTTGATATTGGAATTATGACCTCTCAAATATATGGAGCGACAATAAACTACAATGTTTTATTTAAATTCAGCCATAATGTGGGACATGGATTTGAAATATCATTTGGATCAGAAACCTTTCAGAATGGCGCTGTTAAGCAGAAATAGTGCTCATACAGAGAAAACGGCTGTTACCTACATTTAGTTGTTTCTCGGTTTCCCTTCCCTCTCCGCCTCCTGCCAGTGTATTCAAATGACCTGACTGAGGTGAGAGAAGCAGGCAGCATCTGTGTGTGGGTTGTTCCTGTGATCCAGCGTTACCCCCTCTTTCTCTTCCACTGCCAGCTGCTCTCAGCTCTCACCTCAATGAACTCTCAGCCATTCCTGCTTTTGTTGCGCAACAACTCCGCCCCCGCTACATGGAGCCTTTCATGTTTGGTTCTGCAGTGTTGGCGGTCGTCAAATGATGTTGCTTGCGACATTACACTTTGTTAGGAGTTATTGTTAATATGGCATTCGCCTAAACTTGAGTGAATGCAGATGTGTTTGTGTACTATTTTGGGGCAAAGGCTGCATGTATGAGTGTCCTCGTATGTTGGTCCCAGCTAACTACAGATGTAGCCGATATTCAAGGGCAGATGATATTCAAAATCATCTTTTAGATATGTTATTGCTAACATTACTCTCATCTCTAGCACTCTGGGGGCATCATTATATGTTGGAGATTTCCTCCATCTGATACACAGAGCAGCAGAAAACTTAAAGAGCGTTTAGATATCAAGTTGCTGGGAATGTACTAACATCTTGCTTGTCTGCCTCTGTCCACCCACAGGACAACAGACAGTTGTTGAATGAGAGGATTAAGCTGGAAGGCATCATGACCAGAGTGGAAACGTATCTCAACGAGAACTTACGGAAGCGTCTTGACCAAGTGGAGCAGGTACACTGTCTTTTTAAACTTCAGAAGTCTCGTAGTACGGCTCTGCATACAACATATTTTTTCTATAGCGTAATGAAAGATTGATTTATAACTTTTTGTGTTATTCTTAAAGTAATTTATACATACTTGTGTGCATAACCCGCAAGTTTAAGGTTTTGGTTTGCTTTCATTCATACGAAGAAGAGAGGTGTTTGACTTTGGATGACCCTCTTTTCTCGATGTGGCCTAATTTGCATCGACACAGGAGCTGAATGAGCTGCGAGAAACTGAGGGAGGCACAGTGCTCACAGCCACAACATCTGAGCTGGACGGCATCAACAAACGTGTCAAAGAGACTTTGTCGCGATCAGAAGGTACGTATTGTACTACACGCACAACACTGGCGTTGTATAAGTTTAGAGAAGCCAGTTGTAACGAAAGATGAACCGCAAAAAAACACACTTTCCCCTCTGGACCCTTAAACAAAACACAATTCCTGATAATTCATATACATACACACACATATTTACACTAATACTTTAATAAAGGCCAGAATAAAATATTATAAAATGCACTAAGAGAGCGAGAGATATCAGGATTTTAGCAGCCTTATTATGAAGTACTCGTCACTTTTTGAGAGCCATATTGTTGGGTATCTTTTCAAGCGAGCAACAAAACAAAGGCGCTTATTGCTCTTGATTTATCTATTGAGCCCAAAATGTTTCCGTCATTGGGGAATTTAAATTCAGAAACTGTAGACTGTCTTCAATGGGTTGGTATCACCAGCAGGTGGTGAAAATTGCTATGATGTGATGGACTCATAATGTGTATGATATGTTGTTCCAGAGACAGCCTGGCTGTTGTTTGAATATTCTGGTGGCTGTGACTCAGATGAGCTGATGGACAGGAGTTGTCCTGAAATAGAATTAATTTGCATGGATTCATATTTAATCATTGTTGTTAACTACTTAAAGACGTATTCACAGCATTTATTTTTTTCCTCTTCTTTTTTTGCAGTCTGCTTTTAAAAAGTATAATTTCAGTAAATAAAAAAGCGTATTTATCGTCATCTGAGCCAGGGACTTGACATCTATGTTTCTGAACTAATGTCTCATTTGTGATAAAATCCATCACTTCTATTGCACCACCCTCACCGCCTCCTCCAATGTCGTTCCCAGATCTGGATACTCTGGTTGACAAGACGGAGGGGGAGATCAAGGACCACATAAAGAGCATGGAGCGCTGGAAGAACATCGAGAAGGAGCAGAATGACGCCATCAACCACGACACCAAGGAGCTGGAGAAGATGACCAACAGGCAGGGCATGCTGCTCAAGAAGAAAGAAGAGTGCATGAAGAAGATCAGAGAGCTCGGCTCGCTGCCTCAGGAGGCCTTTGAGAAGTACCAGACCCTCACACTCAAACAGGTACACACACACACACACACACACACGCACACACACACAGCTTAATGATGATACCTGCTGGTTTGATATAGTTTAATATGAACTTGTATATAGATACAGATATTGTCTTTTTAATTGACATTAAAAGAGTGCAGTCTGTCTTAATACAATAATCAGACGAAACAAATTAGTCAATTTAAAACCAATTACGTGAGACCTTTTATATATAAAATAAATAAATAAATGATGAAAATGTAATAAAATAGATTAAAAAAGCTATAGTAACCGTTAAAGTAGTAAAACAGCATGAAATTAAAACTAGATAAACGATAAAATATAAAGACATTTTTACAACTTAAATACAACAAAGTGAATAAAAACTGTAAATGATGTCTATAAACCATTCTTAATCAAAAGCCAACTGAATCGGTAGGTTTAGGTTTAAAAATGTCAACACTTGGAGCATAGTCTTAGTCTTTTTATAACAAATTTCCCACTTTGTGTTTACCCGGACAGTCTTTCCCTGTTGAGATACAGTGAAGGGACAGTAATGCACGGGACACTGACGTTTTATTACATAGTTAATTGAGCAAAAAAAAAAAGTAAAAAGTGCAGCTTTGACCCCTTCTCTATGAAGGAAAATTATTGGCCGACGTTTAGAAAGCCAGCGTTTCACATCGACACTGAAGACTCAACAACAGCACCACTTACAGTAACTACGAAGATCTACTGAAGGTCAGTTTTGCTGTGCATCCAATCTTACTACCTGAATGAAGTGCACAATACACACCGAGAGAGCCAGCTCTCCGCAGGAATAAGAGCCATCACATCCCACCCGCTCTCCAGTGACTCAGACACTAGTTAGTGCTGTCTGATTTTGTTTTCAGCCAGCTGCCTCTGGGAGCCTGGGTCGAGCACGTACTGTGTGTGTGTGTGTGTGTGTGTGTGTGTGTGTGTGTGTGTGTGTGTCATCTCCCCTCCTTGACAATGCTGAAAATAGCCTCACACTTTCTCATAAACACTCCACATAGTGAATCGCTCTTCACAGGACTCTCCTTGTGGGCAAGATGGTGCCATTGATTGCAGAAGTGGACGAGGGGGCAAAGTAATAATGGCACTTGCTCGTGTTCCCTCAGTCATTAGTGATTCAGATGGATACATTTATAGTTGGAGAGTTTGTAGAGTGCATGTCACTTTTGATCCAAGCTAAACTGGCTCTTAATCAGGTCCTGTCATCTTCAGATATGAATACAATCTGGCAACATACTTTTAAATACTGAAATGAAAAACGGATCTGAATTTAGCAGGATGCAGCTCACTTTCTAACTTTGAAAAACTTGTGTTTGTCGAAATGATGATGCACATGTTAGTTGGCATAATTCTGCTATATTTCGGTGGGGAAAATGATCAATATTTTTGCTGGCAGTGCAGTTGTAACAGCAAAAATGAATTATGATTTCAGAAGTTTCCAGAACTTAAATGGGAATCTTTAATCTTCAAACATGCATGTTTCCTACACTAATTCCTCTCAGTGTGTATACATTAAAACATTATATAGTTCAATGATAATGATGATCTTTTGGTTTTTATATTGTATTTAAAAAAAAAATAATAATAATAATTCTTTACCAGGAAAAAAGAAAAAGAATTAACTATGCAGAGCAACCTTTGACGAGGCTTTGAAAAAAGCCAGTTTTGAGAAGTATTTTTAAAGATACCGACAGACTGCCAGGCTGATTTTCCCGGAAGTTATTGATGATTTACTCGTTCCTTTTTTCCTCTTTTTTTCAGTTGTTCCGAAAACTGGAGCAGTGCAACACAGAGCTGAAGAAGTACAGTCATGTCAACAAGAAAGCTCTGGACCAGTTTGTCAACTTCTCTGAGCAGAAGGAAAAACTTATCAAGCGCCAGGACGAGTTGGACCGCGGCTACAAATCCATCATGGAGCTCATGAACGTCCTGGAGCTGCGCAAATATGAAGCAATCCAGCTCACCTTCAAACAGGTACGTGACACGTCAGACCCTCTTCAGTGTCCATTGACATCACATCGCTCGTGCAAAGGTCTGTCGTATATCCGTCAGATAGTGGGTATTTGGTGCTCATTGCTTAACAAGAAGACCTGAAGAAAACCTGGTTTGGCAGGATGTTGCCTGTAAGGGCCTTTTTTTATTTTTTTTTTACATTTCTACAATATTTTTAATCCCCTTGGCTGTGTCCGACAGTGACTTCTTGCCATACAATATAAGAGTCAATGCAATCCTGTATGTTTATGAAATATAACTCCTGGAGTTAAATTGGGGAACATCATGCAAGTGTAAAGGAGAATTAGTGGCAGTCAGTTTTTCCAGTCGTCATCATAAAGTCATCCGCCTGCTGCAGAAAACATTTCAAATCTTTGGTCACCTTCAGGGATTGCAGACACTTTGAAATGCTGTACTGTTTAACAGTAATACAGGCACTACTAAAACAGTGATTATTAGACGTCTGCATTTGAACAAAGCCTCACAGTTAATAGTACAACAGGTAAAACTGCTGCTCTGTGTTGTACAAGCTAGCAGCCTTTCTTTAGTTCAATAAAAAAATAACTAAACCGCTCAAATGGTCCCAAATGCAACAATTATAGCAATACGATGTGTGTATAACAGTATATCAGTTTTAATGCCTGCTGCAAATATGCACCATTGTATTATTGCTTTAAAAATATAATATAATATATAAAAAAATATTTATATTTTTGGACAATTTGATCAATTATTTCACTTAATATTCGTTCTCCGAGTTGTACTTTTAGAAATGAATAATATTTTGCTCAGTCTCACAATGTGATGTTTTCTTTCCCTCAGGTGTCAAAGAACTTCAGCGAGGTTTTCCAGAAGCTGGTGCCGGGTGGCAAAGCTACGTTGGTGATGAAGAAGGGCGACGCTGAAGGCAGCCAGTCTCAGGATGAGGGTGAGGGCGGTGGAGACAGTGAGAGGGGCTCCGGTTCACAGAGCAGCGTTCCTTCAGTGGACCAGTTCACTGGAGTCGGCATCAGGGTAAGAGTCTTTTTCTGTTATTCACTTTATCCATTTTCAATGCTTTCGCCTCTTCAACAGTAGATAAATGTCAAAGATGTCGAAATGACTGTCTTTTGATTCTGTTTTTAAAATCACTATATGTAAAAGTGTATTTGTTTTTACTGTAAGGCAGCGGTAATGTAACTGTATGTGAAATGGTAATTCATTCACATTCAACCTGAGCTACAGTAAGCATTACAACAATACCACCGTGTACCTTTTAGTGTATGAGAGTTTCACTGAGCTTTAGACTGAAAAACATGGGACTGTTCTGGAGTATCGTCAATACACCTGATCCATCCCCACAAAGCAGCACCAAGGTGAAGCTGGTCATGCGATGAGTAATCGCTGATTATTTTCACTCTAAATTTATCTGCATCATTATCAAACCATCATAACTCTGCTCAACCGTCCGAAAACGGAGAATCTCATAATAATGAAACCATTAAGTTAAAATGACAAGTCTCTCTGCGTGCTTGTGCCTCGGGTCTAATACCCAACCTCCCCTGTCCTGCGTAGGTCTCGTTCACAGGGAAGCAGGGTGAGATGAGAGAGATGCAGCAGCTGTCTGGAGGTCAGAAGTCTCTGGTGGCTCTGGCCCTGATATTTGCCATCCAAAAGTGTGACCCCGCTCCTTTCTACCTGTTTGATGAGATCGACCAGGCCCTCGACGCCCAGCACAGGAAGGCTGTCTCAGGTAAAGTGCTAGTATACATATATGTAGAGAGGGAATCAAGTCAATCTCGTACATGAATCCATCTCTACTAATATATATATCACCAAGCTGCGTCAATCAACACGTCTTCTAATGCACAAGTTTTATTTTGTATTCTATTTATTTAGTATTACCAATTTCATAGCAAACACACATGTTTTAAAGCGATTATTGTGATCTGTCGCCTGTTGGGAACGTGTTTGTTCAGTGTAATACAGAAGTGTTCCTTATTTTTACAACGAAAATAGTTTCCCAAAGTTTCCTGAAATGCTTCCTCAGTCCCCAGCAAGAGGATTGTGTCTGTCTTTGACACGGGCACTACAGTCTGTTCAAAATAATTGTGGTGGATGTATTGGATGAATATTTTTTTTATTTCTAAGAATGTTTTCACTCATGATCATAATGGAAAATCGTGTTTTCCGATTCTCTGTGACAAATCCTTGGCAAATGTAAGAAAGTCATCATCTCTTTTCTCTTCGTCCATTTCAGACATGATCGTGGAGCTGGCCGGCCACGCCCAGTTCATCACCACCACCTTCAGGCCTGAGCTGCTCGAGTCCGCTGACAAGTTCTACGGTGTCAAGTTCAGAAACAAGGTGAGTCTGCTGAGGAACAAAATTGTCCACTATGGTTATTCACGTTTTAATCTTATCTGAAGAGGTCGTAACGTATATGACTGCAGTTAATCGGCAAATAAATACAATCAGTCAATCTATCAACAGCAACAAAAAAAAAAAGTAAGAAAGGATCCAACTGTTCTGATTTGTTATCACATAAACAAGCATAATAATATTAATAATATTTATGTATATACCAATTTTCTTGATAGTGTTGTACAAAAAAACAAAAAGCACATTTCCTGTAAATTAAGGTTGCCAGTGAACAGATCGACACCCACAGTTTATCCGTCCAAGTGGTCGCTTGTTGCCGTTACTGATTCTTTTTTCAATCCACTGCTTTCTGTTGATTTACAAATTCCCCCTGTAGATCAGGGTGGTTTTCTGCTGAGCTGCCCTTAGTGAAAAATATTTCCTCTTGATTTTTTTGTGGTTTCATAACTGTCTGTGTGTGTGTTTAGGTGAGTCACATCGATGTGATCACAGCGGAGCAGGCCAAGGACTTTGTGGAGGATGACACCACCCATGGTTAAAAGTCCTCAACTCTTCATCCTCCTCCTCCGCCTCTACAGTGCACTGCGTAGCTTGAAGCCTTCCACAACATGGCCCATGGACAGAAATATCTCGCTCTATCCACCAGCCTTTTTTTTTTTTTGTCTTTCTGTTAAAGATAAACAATGCAGCGGCGCTTCTCAGACCATCTCCAGAGGCTGAAATGTAATTGGATATGCTGTTTTGATAACACCCGGAAAACCCCAGTTGACTGTTGACATCATTCCAGGCTGATAAAACTACAAATTTGCGGGAAAAATATGGTTTCCGTTGAAAATCTGCGTGCAGGGGACATTTGTTTTGTCCCATTTTCCTGCATTGCTGTGCCTCTGTGTGTATCAACCACACTGGATCTGACGACTAACAGAAGTGTAGTTGTTTTACACTGAAAATAAATCATTTTGTCTCAAGAGGTTCTGAAGAGAGCACAACCTTTCGTGTTACTATGTTAAAATTTCCAATAGTTTTGAGCTGAGTTTTGGCAATCTGACATTTGAAATGCGAAGTGCCAGAGACTCTCTGAAAGGTAACAAACCTTCAGGACCTTTTCAGATGGCAAATCACCTTGTGTGCAGTTGAGACTGTTTTGATACGACTTAGATGAAGATTGTTAAAGCTCAGTGGAGATGGGAGGGTCTCAGGCTGATCTGGATTTTTGTTTTTGTTGCCACCCTTGGAAAAAGAGTTTTCACTCTGAGGTTCCTGTAATGTATACTCTTTATACTCGTGAAACAATGTAACTTGTATCTGTCATAACCAGCCACATGGCTTAAAATGTTTAAAGGTTGTGGTTCCCTTTTATGGTTGTTACTGTATTGTGTAATTTCCTGTTTTTAGGTCATTTAAATATATGAAAGGTTTAATTCCAAAACAGCAGATATCCATTGTGGGAATCAACACAGGTCTCATGAATTTCACCAGTCAATGATTCAAGAGCAGAAGTGATTCAGTGATGGATCCATTTCTATTTTGTCCTGAAATTACTTCTGTAGTAGTTGCGCTTTTCTGGAATGCCAAGTTGTAATTTATCATTTATTTCCTTTTTGGATATATTGTTTGGGATTAAACTCCTCATATGTTGCACCTAGTTTCAAAATCTACTTTTTTAAATGTTTCGGTTCATTTGTATGTAACTAGAAAACCTACAAAAATAATAAAAGATTTAAAAAATAAACTCTGACAGTCAGTGTTACGTCCCACTTCATAAGACCACTAGGGGGTGCTGTGCTACTGATACCTGACATCCTCACCCGGTCAAAGTAGGATTTATACAGTAAGTTTGAACTGCTATAGAAATGTATGATGCATTATTCAAGAGGATTTTACAGCATAATTATACTTTTTTTTAAAAACATGCATAGCAAATACTGAATTTATCCTATTTATCTTGTATTTACAAATATCATTTTAGTAAACCACTGACAACTATAAGTAATTCACATATTTACCAAAAACTTTAAAATATCAATGTCCTCATTCTATTTTTTTTTAATATAATTTCTAATGTTTAGCTTTTTTTAAATATTTTTTTTATCATATCTGTTGTCTATACCTGTATTTAATCCTAAAATGTCTTGAAATATCTAGGGAAGGAAACTCCATCCATTTTTAGATTAAACGTCGTGGCACAGTGGACACAAGGTCATAATCTGGCCCTCATCAGGCCGCCATCAGTGACCATCCTGGTCACCTTCCTGACCAAGGCCCTTGCTCAGTTTGGCCAGGCGGTCGGCTCTAAGAAGAGTCCTGGTGGTTCCAAATTTCTTCCATTTAAGAATGACTGAGGCCACCGTGCTCTTCGGGACCTGCAATGCTGCAGAAATAGTTTTATACCCTTCCCCAGATCTGTGTCTCGACACACACCTGTCTCGGAGGTCTACGGACACTTCCTTCTTCATGGCTTGGGTTTTTGCTCTGACATGCACAGTCAACTGTGGGACCTTATATAGACAGGTGTGCCTTTCCAAATCATGTCCAGTTAATTTAATTTACCACAGGTGGACTCCAATCAAGTTGTAGAAACATCTCAAGGATGATCAATGGAAACAGGATGCAGCTGAGCTCAAACTTGAGTGTCAGAGTAAAGGGTCTGAATACTTTATGTAAATGTGATATTTATATTTATATATTTCATTATGGGGTATTGTGGGTAGATTGATGATAAATAAATAAATTGAATCCATTTTATAATAAGACTAACAATGTTACAGTGACGGGTCTGAATGCGCTGTATATTGTTACATGAAGCAGAAATACGTTTCCCCTGATGTTGGAGGGAGATGACTGTTTCTTTTTTCTTCCAAAATTCTCCCCAGAGGAACTGTATCTTGGTAACCACTGTTTCACATCACACTTTGCTGTACTGCTCCTAAAGCTTCCTCCACAACCAATTCACACGTCTGAAGTGAAAAAAAGAAATAACCCCCACATCTCACTCCTTAGCTGTTAGTCCTCTGACATTTTCTCTACAATACACATTATTCTGGTATACAAGGAACATTTATTTATGTTTTTACACTCCAGGGTGGGAAGAACACTAATTTCAGATATAAAAGTATCGATATGTGCTAGAAACCCACCAGTATATGCATAATAAGTGGTTGTGATACCAAAAGTGTGTCAGAAGTAACTAATGTAAAGTTCCACATTTCTATGTTATTGCACCCTGCATTCAAAACGTAAAGAAAAACAAGAATTCAATCAGGGAGATAATGATAAACATTATGTAGCTATATATGTGCTGTATGACTTCCCTTGTCCTTTTACTCTGTTGTGTTCTTGTACCCTGTATGAAAAGTTATCACACATATAGACCTTAAAATCAGTTGATTTAAAAAAAAAATAAAAAAATGATGGCGGCACATCAGTGAGCCTGGGGTGATATTGATGACACACCTCTTCATCCCTGTGCCTGGGCCTGCCAGCAGAGAGCAGATATGTTGCTCTGGCTGCCAAATATTAACCCTGCACGCTATCTGTCGCCAAGTCAGCTGATTAGGAACGGGAAGACTCGTGTTTCATATTCTCAAAACTTGTCTCCTACAGGTTTGCTTTTCCTTCCATTTAGCCGTTTTCTGTCATGTGTAAAATATGCACACAGAAGTTAAAGCTCTTTTTTTTTCTTGAGTTTTTTTTCGATATCTTAATAGCCAGGAAAGCCATTTTTTGCACCATTTGTGGTGGACAATTCATCCCAAAAAATCAAGTGCAGCCCAGCCATGCAAAATACCAGGACCCTGAAAAGGAAGCAGCTAAATGGAATTCAGCCATCATTAATGTTTTACATGGAGTATTTACACCTTTGCTTTTCCTATTGTGACATTTCAAAATGTCTTCTGGCCTGTTGAAGCTTATTTAGAGACACATGGGTCTTGTAATATATAAGCTATAAGTAACTTCAAATTAAGACAATTGTTACAGCTACTGTATATGCTGATAACTGTTACCAATCAGATGGTCAGTTAATGCAGCACCAATTAGCCATAAATCTAGGAAGTTGTATTTTTTTAAGGCATAAATAAGGGGAGCATTCAGGATTACAATTCCTCCGAGCCTGTAGTGTGATTTTTAAGAATAATTTGATTGCAATTTGTAAAATATACCAAATAATATCCTACATATGTCATTCATCAATCATTGCTTGAAATCAGTTATTGTAAGTTGGCTTGTAAAACGTTGTTTTTAACGATTATACCCTTCACTCCCTAATCCACCCCTTCCTGCTTGGCATTCCGTCTTCCCTCCATTCTCAGACAATAAACACCATATTTTTTAAATTATCCACTTGCCCCTCTGGTATCAGGATGGATAGCTCCCATAATCAAGCTCCTTATCATCATAAAAAAAGGCATAAAACTGTCCTGATTTTTACTGTCAACAAGTTAATTTGTTGTGTAACAGGTGTGTATTAACTGCGGTGGAGAGTGGGAGGAGCAGGGTGCCCCATGAACAGACTGGCTCTGTCCTTGCACTTCACGGTGGTCCATCTGCCAACGCAGGCCTGACGGGCTGACTGACTCTCTCTCTGCTGCTCCAAAGTCATCTCCATATCCGTCTGTTTTTATCTGTGTGTCAGACGATAAATCTGTCGGTCATCTGTCTGCTTGTCTTACTGCCTATCACAGACATGTGATTCTGGTCTGTGTTAAAGTTTCCTATATAAACATACCGTCCTGAAGCCTGAGCTGGAGCCTGAAAGGTGAAGACAGATGAGTTGCAGGCGGCAAAGCAAAGGGTCACTGACGGGAGTTGTGTTTTTATGGACATGTTTTACTCTGGGGAGGAAATAATCTCGCTCATTATGTTAAATCCCATCAGTCATTAAGTTAACATTAAGTAACCCCAACTCACAAGCAAGGGGTGCTGTCATACTCTATAGAAGTCCAAGGCGGACATAGTTGAGACCAAATTGAAGGCCGAGTTCGTAGATGCGTGTGGTCCGAGTAAAGGCGCCGGAAGTACGGGCCTAGTGCCTAATCCTAACCAATCCCACCAACACAGGCCACGAGTACGAGCCAATCAAAGGCAGAGGAGGGCCCCCCCCCCCCCCCCTCGTTCTCAAACATTTTTAGACTATGGTAGGATTATGATTATTATTATTATTTAAGAAATAATAACTTTTTCAGTTATTGGTGGTGAGTTGTCTTATGAAATATCACTTTATATAAGTTTATAGATAGGAGAAAACAGCTGACAGCATCTGTCCTGTAAATCCCCGAAATGTCCGTGTTCCTGTGAACGCAGCATCACACTTCTGCTCAGAAAGGTTTATTATTGCGTTTCTACTCAAGGTAACGAACTGAACTCATATCATTATCATATTTAAATCACTGAAGGGAGAATGTGTCTAATACTCCGACTTTGTTGTCGTAACTGCAGTGACTTGCTAAGGTTAAACTAGAACAAATGGGCCACACTGCTGGTCAGACTGGCACATTGGCTAATAAACAAGCCCACATTTAAAATCGTAATAGTGAGTTAACGATGCATCTCTGACACTGCACAATGCAGTTGCTGACAAAAAAATGCCTCAGATAATCTAATGAAGTGTATCATGTAAGGTCAGTCATGCCATGGAAAGGAGATGAATTCAAGTTGAAGAAACTTAGAAGAGGTCAGTTTGTGTGTGCTGCATATTTCTTTACCACGAACATACATAAAACATACTGATTTAAAACTAACGTAGACTTACTGTCTGCCCTCAGTACGTGAGGTAATCAGCCTGTCGTCTCTCAGGCCATATCCCGATTAGTCCCAGTCGGAAACGCACAGGTGTTGCCAATAACATGGTCTCTGTTCTAGCTAAGTGTCCCAGTTAGCCATGGCAGAGTGCCAGTGAACCGGCATGCACGAGACCAAGGTCCCGAGACTGACCAGCAAAATGGAATTAAACCATAATTAATATTATGTAACCTACACTTGTGCCTATTATGGCAAGTCAAAATGTCTTCAATAAAAAGGGCCTATCACTGTTGCAACTAACTTGCTAACGTGAGTAAAAAGCAAAACTGTTAAACCTTTGAAAAAGAGTGTTTGTTCAGAGGAAGTAGGGAAGATACAATGCCAAATGTGCTTATTGTAACAAACATAGTTGACTTTTATTTCAGTCATGTTGTGTTTAACCAAATGCAGGTGGCATTTGGTTAAACACAGGTGTTGTTGTGGTTTGGTTTGTGTAGTGAGTTAGCTATTAGCCAGTCTAGCCATACTAGCCTATAAGCAGGGCTTAACCGAATATCTGGAAGACCGGGCACTTTCCCGGTGGGTCAGGCGTGAGGACACGGCTCTATTTTCTATAAATTTTTTCTTGGAAAAAAAGAGTGCCAAAATGGATAAGACAGACAAAAAAAGACAGGCCCTTAAGGCATATGCTGCCAAATGTGCTAAACTTACTTATATGTTTGCTGCAGGACCTTCTTCAGCACGGTCCGTGGCTGGCGATGGTGGTGGCGGGCCCAGTGAGGAGGAAGAGGAGAGCGAGAGTAGCACTTGTGGTAAGCAGAAACTAACAATGGGCTGTCTGCCTGGCTCAACAATATGCAACGAGAGATTAGTATGTGGCGATGCTACTCTGGAGTCCAGACAGGAACCCTTGATTAAAATTGAGCAAAAAAGCACAAGTGGTGAGCAAACTAGGTAGTGTTTGCAAAGTTATGTTGATAACATACAAACTAATTCTTCACGCTTTGCTCTATTTCAATTTGTCTAGCTTGCTACTTTTATGAAGGCAGGTGTAGTTTGTTTGCTAGCTAACTGGCTGGTTACGACATCAGTATTATAGTGTAAGGAGGTCACAGTGACTAGCTAACACATTGTGCACACTCGCATTCAGGCTTGTAAGATGCGTCTCAGCTGTAGCCATTCTGTGGCGGGTTTTTTTTTTTGCACCTTTTTTCAGGGAATGCAACAATTCTGGCCCCGATTTGTACAATTTTGTTAAAACCTCCCCCTATCTATCTCTCGCCATGTCTCGTTGAGCCAGGTTAAGCGAGCATCCCCAGAGGAGAAGAGTGTCAGGGAGAGAGAGGAGCGCAAGTAGCAGGAGGACATGGATTACTTGTCCGCCCTGAGCCTTCTATGTTACAGATATTTTTAGATCACCACCCACAACAGAATACTAGGAATCCAGTAGTGCAGAAGGTATTCCTTTTAGATATGGCACCAGTAGAACTTGCATATTAGATTAGAAAGCTGAATTAATCCTCTATGGTGAAACTCATTTGCCACCAAGTCAACTAAAAATACAAATGCACAGTACAACAAATAAATAACACCATGAAAGCCATTTGAAACACAGAGCTGAAATATGTTACATCTACAAGTGTTCATAAAAAAATCTGACCGCTGCTGGAACAAAAGACCTTCTGAGTCACTCAGTAGAACACAGGCATTATCCCAGGTCGCTCACTGAACCAGCTTCTGAGTCAAATACTGCGAGGAATGTCGTACATTGTTTTTGTTTTGTATGTCTGTTTGGAAAGAGGACTGGAGGCATGTACATCAGCGTGCAGAGGACCCAGAAAAGAGCATTGCACACCAAACCTGTACCAAAGCTTATACCTAAGGAGTTTAAAAGCAGATATCAACAACATGAATGCTGGCAGTTTTCCCTATGGATGTCTGCCCATAGGGAACAAGTTGGAAAGAGGCGCCAGGCCAGGTTTTGGAGCACGTAGTGGATGTGGTAAAAGTGCTTTGGAAGAGGGGGCTGAGCTACAGGCAGGTGGAGAATGAGGCAGCAGCATTTATGCTGGATGACAATACCATAGACCATGGGAACATTTTGGTGCTCATTCTTTTATTAGGAAAGTATGAAGTGTTAATAGAGCATCTTGACGATTGCATAGAGAAGAGCGAGACATTACATCAATGGAACAAGAGATAGAAGGTCTCTCGTCACCCTACGCTCCAAAACGGCTGTGAACTGCGGAATGAATACCTTTGGGCATCTAATTCAAGACAGTATCTCCAGTGATGTCTGTCGATGCTCTCGGGAAAAAGTATTTGGCATTTTGGTAAACCGGTGGACGACCTCTACATCGATGCAGTGCTCACTCTGGCTTCCATAGAACAGCAGACAAAAGAAAAGTCAGCTGTATGTGCCAAAGCAATGGTCTTAACAGAACAGATTTTCCTGAGAGTTTGACCGAACCACTCTATTGTCCAATTACCTCCCAGAGAAAAGTTATGGACATCATATCTTCCCATCAAATGGTGAGGGCCTCACAAAGGAACCTCTGGGACAACATAAATATAATAAAGGACCACATGTGGATAAATACAAGACAAGAACGGTGGAAGATGGATCTGCAGGAAAGGAAGGGGAGACTGAAATTTGCACGGTTGGTATACATATACTGTCGTAGCCAGAGGCATTGTGTTTTCTGCTGTCACTCCCTCTGTTGCATTCTGGTATAAGCGATATCCCTGGAACGGATATGGAGGGAACAAAGGGAATTTCTTCAAATTTGGGACAAACGTCCACCCGGAGTCAAGGAGGAACTGACAAGAATACTTTTTTGTCCATAACTCAAGGATTAATACGCTACTTATGACAAATTCACACAAATGTCTAATAGGTCTGATGTCTAAAATGTCTAAAATGTTGACGTGATTACATTTTGGACAGACAGGGATGTAAACTGCAATTTGAGTGGTTGCTGGAGGCATACAACCGTGAGGCGCTAATTCTAGTTTATATTCCAGCCCCACCTATAAATGTGTTAGATCATTTAGCTGGACGAAAACCTTCCAAGATTATGCTTACTAGGTTTGCTAGTTAGCCACACTAGCCTATAACTGTCTAGGTAAGTGCTAGCTAACCTAATGCTGTCCAATACTATGTTGGCTAGTTAGCCTAACTAGCTATACTAGCCTTTAACTGTCTAGGTGAGTATTTAGCTAGACTTTTGACCTTCCAAGATTAACTTGATTTCTCATCAAGCTGTCAAAATACGCATGGAGCTTAAATTCAATTATATACCAATATACCTGTTTTTCATATGAATAAAAATATAGAGTAGGATTTAAATGAGATTTTGACTCCTGGGGTCTTCTCAGAGTAATGTTTATGTAGCTGACACCAAGCTGCCTGGCAGACAGACATTAACCCCTGTTGGTCTGCTGTTAAGCTGCTGGAGCCCTGCAGGAGACCCTGGCTCAGACTTTTCTATCTTCTGTAATATAACCTGAATTGCTCTAAAATTATCAGGGGTGTGAAACGGCAATGTTTTGAAACGGTAAACTTTAGTTATTAATTTCTATAATTTTCAAGTACTAAGCAGTCATTGTTGTGGTGTTTTTGCACTTTACTTGCTAGTCTGTGCCCGTTCAGTCATGGTTTCTCGTGCTAACTGCGAGGTTCTTCGTTCATTTCTGATGATGCAACTTGAAATGAAAAAAGTGTCCTGAACGTTGCACAACTTTTCCAGGGAAAGAGTACCAGATGTTTCCTCACAGCAACTTTAAAAACTTTGAAACATTGGGAATATGTTCATTAATTAGATAAACTAAAGTATTATATTTATTAATTCTCTTGATTAATATTCTAAAATATTACTTTTAAAGGCATACATTTCACTGTAAATTATTTCTATAGGTCTGCTAATAATAGTTGTGTGGTTTATAAACAATTTTAAGTGGTGATGTTATAACTGAGAGGCATTTTCACTTCTTCCTTTGCATCTGATTAGATTTTTGAGTAGTATCTTACCCTGAAAGGTAAAAGAAAAAGACTCGTAGCCTATTCTTATGCTGCTTCAGTTTAGTCAGAATTTTTCATTTAAGTTTGCTGTTATCATCTTTTTTGTAACACGTCTAGCCTAAAGAAAGTTGTTCAAAAGTTCTTTGATAGATAACAGATCTATGAATTTATGAGGCATAGTTGACGAGACGTTTTATAGAAATGCTTACAGGCAGGATTCCACTTTGAGGATTTCATAGAAATCACAACTAAGTAACTGAAAGCAGCCTGAACCAGAGCTACTTACTAACATAATAGCTTCTTACACAATTAATTTTAATTCTACCAGTCATATTTAATTAATGTAATATTACTTTGACTTCAAAATAATGTTATGATATTGTTTTCATCCCTGACAGGAACCTCAACTGAGTAAACTGTCTTTACTTTTGCCCATCAAAGGATTATAATGGCAATTTTAAGGTAAGTGTGAAGTTGTAACTTCACGGTTTGATTTGTATTTATATGTCTAAGTAACACTACCAATATAATTACAAGACCTGTTCAATCTTTTTACAAGACTTGCCACTTAGTTATTTGCAAGTTGTTAGTCTAGGGTCTATTCAAGTCTATAAAATGTGTACGTGTTAACAAACTCTTTCCTAATCTCAACTGTTTTTAAAGCCTCTCAGGTTTGGGACTAAATCCTTTTAAACATGATCTGATGCATGTTCCACTGCTGGTGTTAAGTGTCGTTCAGGTCTATAAAACGTTAACTGTTTATGAACTTGCTTCTATTTCTGGCTGTTTTAAAACTGGTTTCTATTTTCTTTTTTTTTTTTTTTTTTTTTGTCTGTACTCCATAAAACCAGTAACACGGTGGGACGATAGATATCCTGGATGCTGTGGCATGGCTGTGTGTCACTGTGTAATTTTAGTTCAACAATAAAAAAAATGCAACTGCTGTCAAAGGAATTTACTGGCTGTTGTTGTCAGTGATTCCTTTTTTAAGCTGCTTTTATGAGGTCATATGTTCTCTGGATCCTTGGCCAAATGCTGGTAGCTGGTCATCACTTCTCTGCAGTCTGGGTTAGCCACGAGGGCACCAATGTCTATACTGCAAATGACAACGTTTTATTTTTTTTATTCACATAAATCGCTTTGACTTGTGGGTTTGTTTTAAGTCGAGCAGCTTCAGGACATAAAAACCTGCATTGAAATCGACATGCCCTCTAATGAGATGAAGAATTCTGTGATTGTGTAAATGCTCTGTCAGAGGCTTTTCCAACGTGCAAAGTATACACATCTGGGTTAAAGTTTGAATTAATCCTTTAAGAAGATACAATTATCTTAAAGAGCTTCAACCCAAAACCTGATCAACACTATTGTATGCGTGCATGTCATTGGTGCTAGCTGGTGTGCCTGTTAAAGTGTGCACACAATAAAAGGGGCCTGCTGAAATAGATACCTTCTTCTCATGCAATGACTATAATCACATTTGACCTTGAGCGTGTATGTGTGTGTGTATGTAAGAGTGTCACGTGTTTGGGAATGAATTTGCGAGCTTTGATTTGTCACATACTATAGCCTGCTCAGTTCTCAACATAAAGGTCTCACTCTAATGAGGCTAAAGGTAGAATATTAGAATGGCTTTAATTAACAGACTAAGCCTGCTTAATTGCTTCACACATGTCAGCTTAGACCCACTGCAAAATAAACATTCCCCTCTTCATGGGAATGCTCCGCTCCAGAGTGGCATTCTCAGCTGCACCCGGAGCATTTTATGGAAAACTGATCGCCTGGAAAGGGAGTTGTTGTTACTTAGCACAGTCTTACTTTGGCATTTGGCAAATGGTATAGATTGTTATGGTTGTCTTTGTTTCACTGAATTATTGTGTCACAGAATATAATGGTGATACTGATACAGGAGAGGTGGCGGTGCTATCACAATTTATAACGAGATTAGCACAAGGGACAAACCATTTCCCTGTTCCCTTTATCCCCGTAAAACTAGAGACACTCTAAATACCTCTTAATTGACTGCATGCATGGTAAGATGTGCTGTACTGCTTTCAAACCCACACATATCAACTTGAGGACACACTGTAAGCTGAAGCACACACACACACACAATTCTGGCCTTTATATCTTTAAAGCTTAACGTAAATTATTAGCCAAAATATATAAAAATGTTTCATTTATAAAATAATTTACAATATTTCAGGCAGTTCAGTTTAATCATATATGTTTAGACGACAGAGCCGACTTCTCCCATCATATAAAGCCTACAGGTCCAGCTAGCAGGGCTGTATAGGATCGTTTTTATTATGTATCAGCAGTGATGGAGAGGATGGTTGGATGTTTTGTGTGCTAGACAAATATTCTGTAGCACTGAAATAATTTTCTTCCAAAATAGTTATTCCCGAAACATTGAGACTGCATAATATCAAAAGTAAAAGGCTTCAACTTTTTTTCCTCAAAACTCCTGCACAGAAAATATTGTTGACTAATTTGTATTTAGTATTTTAAGGACACCCCTAGCTTCAGGTAAATCATTTAGCCACGGAGAGCTGTGTCTGTAAGACCTGGCTTCTCTGAGTGGTGATAAGTTGTTATTCGGGACTTCCACACTTTGTCAGTGGTTAGTTCTTTGCAAGGCCTCTTGCTGCCGCTCTCAATCATCAAAAATTACATTTCATCACTCGGCTTTTCAACCACAGCTGGCTTCACTGAATATGACGGATCACTTCTCAGCATGTTCTCAGTTCATACCACTGCGCTAATGTTAGCTGGTGAGCCAGCATTGGTGAATTATGGGAAATGTGGTTTGATGGCACACTTTTACAGACTGAGAAGGCTATTTTGATATTCTGACGGACTACAAATACCATAATGATTAGAACTAGACGGCAGTTTTTCATCGACTGCACACAGTCGGACTCGCGCACAGATTCGCTCAGACGCATGATTGTGATATTCTTTCACATGGGTGTCACTGTGATAATGTTTAAAGGTTGGATTAGCGGACGTAATGTCTCATGTGTGTGTATGTAGGTGTTAGTTTTCAAAAAGGTTTCCCATTCCCTGAATTGCTGCGGCAACAGCGTAGTGGCTCATGTGTTTTATTTTCAAAGAGGATTGTGGTGTACGAGACGGGAACTGTTAAACAGAACATTTGTGGAGGTAACTATTGTATTGTGGAGTTTGATGATTTTGAAAGATTGCAGGTGATTCACTGGACAAACTGTTTAATCGTAATTCACTTCTGGTACTTCCATGCTCAACACGGCCATTCAGACCGGCACCATTATAGCAACCACTTCATGCTACAGTGGTATCTGCTTTCTCACAGGGCCAAAAATAAATTGGGGGATTGTTATGTAGAGTTGTCACATGAGTATACGCACGCGCTAGCAAACACGCAATGCGTAGCGAGAGTTTCCTGGTGGCTGTCAGCAAGGAATCTGTCAGATATGTTTTGACTTTTGCCAGTCATCATTGAAGCAGAGATTATTTAGATGGAGATATTGCCTACTCTCTTGGTTGATCAGATAAAGTGCCCTCTGTTTTTATCATGATTTATAACTCGGGTTCTTGTGCACTGCTGGGAGAGAGGCCGCGTGCTTTGTGAGGTTTGAGTTTATTAACAATGCCCCTCTATAGACGATGGTACCTCTGAAATACACGCGTACACAAGAGAAAGACCATAAACCTGTGTTCAGACAGAAGGCAAAGAACATTTTTTCCTTGACTTATTTGCTTGAATTTGACTTCTGTGCAGTCTGTGATTTTTTTTTATTTTTTATCCCAAACAGCTGCTGTAAGGTAGCTAACAACATGTGCACCAACTGTGTGTGTGTGTGTGTGTGTGTGTGTGTGTGTGTGTGTGTGTGTGTGTGTGTGTGTGTGTGTGTGTGTGTGTGTGTGTGTGTGTGTGGGTGTGTGTGTGTGTGTGTGTGTGTGTGTGTGTGTGTGTGTGTGTGTGTGTGTGTGTGTGTGACAGCTCAGACTCATCTCAGAGCTCCACCAGGAACTCCAGTTCTTTTTATTTCCCTCTCAGCATTGTACATTCATAAAGTCCTGGGATAAGTCCAAATGCCTGATTAAACCATAACAATGCTTAAGTTATGTGAACTAAAGCCACTCTTCACATTGGAACATTTGAACATTTTGTAAAAAAAACGTTCATTGATTTTACACTACTTTTTCTAGGTTAAAGTAGCATCATGTTCTTTGTGAACAACTGGATGTAAATAGTTTATCCTTGCTATTATTTATCATTTTGATTTATCATCTTATCTGGTACCCTTTAAATCCTAAATCAAACATCTTTTTAGGCAAATATCTAGTTTCAAATGATTATATTTCTACATGGAGACACAGTTTTGAATTCTGGAAATAGACATGACATCTCAAATTCTCAGACTGATCCTTTGGAAACGGTCTATGTTCACAATCCCAATATCAATCCCGTGGCCAAATGAAAATTTCCTATCCAGCCAAAATAATTAATTAATAAAAAATCCACCCTGGCAACACCGAGGTAGACCCTGTCTCCTTCTTTTGCGGTATGGTATATCCCTCAAGAATTGCTGATATGCTCTCACTCAGGGCTTTTCTTCCCTTAATTGGGATTTGTTACCAAACACGCCCTAGCCTTTGGCTCACAGATGTGAAACCCCAGACTGCCAGACCATTACGAAATGTGAATATTCTGACGCGGTGTTCCAGGGGTAGCCGACCGGAGCCCTCCGATGATTCTGCAGCTAAATTGATCGCGACACTTACTGAGTGACTGATTGCATTCCCAGAACCCCAGTGCATCCCTTGGTTGGCCAGAATATGTGAGGATGAGTGTGTCTGCGGTGTGTGTTTGTGTAGGACTGTAGAGGTGATAATCAGTTGTGGCAGGAGGGACGTTCTTGTCCCTGTTGTTGTGCCGCGTGGAGCTGTCTCGGGCAGGGACTCCCATTTGGTCCCTTTCTACTCGCCCCCCTTCTGCCGTCCCATGAGCCCACCTCTTCTGTTTTTCCCTCTTAAACGTCACTCAGTCAACCTTCTGTTTGCCTTTGAAGAGGCTTTGATCTGATTTCCCCATCTTTTGACACTTGAGAGGAGAGGGGAAGTGAAGGAAGGTCTTGTAGATGGCATAGTTTATAGGAAAATAAAGTTAGAGAGAAGAGGCTAAAGGGCGCTTTGCTGCCTTTGCTGCTGTCGATCAGGAGTAGCTGAGTGGAAGAGCCCTTGCTGAAGCTCAGCAGCCGCTCTTTTCCTTCCTGCTCGTCTTTTTGTCATCTGTCCATGCAGTAAAGGGAGAGAAAAACAGAACAGGCTGGAGAGGGTTGACTCATCAGGATTTTCTGTCTTTACTGTTGTAGTTTATTTTTGAGAGGTAGGGGGGTTGGGTGGGTGGGGTGGGGGGTGGGGGGTGGGGGGGGCTTTGAGGAGGTTAGGGGTGTTAAGGCTGCAGGTGGTGCTAGGGAGTTTGTTTTGCCATGCAGCAAGCTTGGGATCGGACAAGTAGCACTAAGAGGGTCAGGAGAGACCATACAAATATGCTGGGAAAAGGACAAAGTGGCGGTTACCCCCCCGAGACAAGGAGCGCACTCTTGCAGAGGTAAGAGAAGTTATATCCACCACAAAATCAGAGGGTGTATACAATATAAGCACATGCCTGGTGCTCACATGGCTGTATGAAAAATGAATTTGTTCCACAGGGATTGAGGTGATGGCATTCATGAATACACTGTAACTTCCAAAAGTATCTGTGGTGGTGGGAAGTGTTTCTGTAAACTGTTATCTGCAGTACTCCTCAAAACAAAGTATTTGGAAGTAGTATTTCATTTAAATAAATGCTGAGTTGTACGTAGCATACAGATGTTGGTGTATGTGTAAAGCCTGGCCCGAGTACTCTATAAAGGTGAGAGACGATTATTGCGATAATTTGTATTATACATTAAAATACCTATACATCCTTGCAACTAAATAACATTGCACAAATAATTGGTTGTTTTGTGCCTTGTTTTAGGCGCCTAAAACTGCCCAGGTTTTACATAAACAGAAAATGTTAATTGACTTTAAGTTCTTAGTAAAATTCTTATTTATTTTACTTTATCTGCCACTGAATCAAGACTTTGTCATTGTTTTACAAAGAGACCAATTTGGGACAGGTTGCAGTTTTATCTTACATTTTTTACAACTATTTCAACATTGTGTACATCAAGGAGAATACAATATAACTACTTTGAATATAAAATAAAAAAAAACTTAATACAAAAATTATGACAAAGATTTTAAAATGTTTGTTTGTATATTTTATATAATTAGCTGAACCGCTCGCTACTATGTTATCCATCTTAAAATACAGCAATGTACATAATTGAATCTGTAAAGCTCAGTTAAACACAGGCAACTTGTTAAGGGAATGTGGTTATCAATACAAATATGTTTGTCTTAGTTCAATCAAAAGAATTTTACAAAATAATATTATTTATTTTTTTTACTGCGTACTGCATAGCCTACAAAGATTGTCACCATTTAGGACCGTGTAGTCCCTTGCAGCCTCACTGTTTGGTATAATGTACATCGGATGCTCCTTCATGAAACTGTCTTCATTGATCAAAGACTTGTTATGGACCCAGGAGGGATAATAATTAAGACCAAATTGTGAGTGTGTATTTTGTGTGAATGTGTTGTTTAATTATATTACTTTCTAAGTGACAAAGTAAAAGGGTACAGCAGTCCATACATAGATTTTCAGCCCGCTGCTTAATTTAGATTATCAACTAGTTAAGGATGTGCTGCCACACCTGATATCCAGCAGGGTTTTCTAAGATTTGTTGTTTTAGCCAATCTGATTTCGTCTTGAGAAATATTTTTGTTTAAAGGTCTGTTAATACACAACTGCTCAAAGCCAAATACACAAGATTACATGTTTATGCTATTATAAATGTAGACCCGTCTGTTTCCATTTCACTCTTGTTGCTGTTACTGCAATTAGTACAGTTACACTCAACTTAATTGATACTTACAATAGAGGCAGTCAAGTAAATTCAAGTCGATGTTATTTATATAGCCCAATATAACAAATCACAAATGTGCCTCCAAGGGGTTTTATAAACTGCAAACTGTCTTCTCTATCCTTCGACCTTTTTGTTTTAGATTTTCAGTCATTTTGGTTACGAAACAAGTGTTGGAAAATCACAAATTCCAAATGAATAGATAATGAATGCAGCTCGGCTTCATGAAAGAGAGCTCAACATTGAATTATCCAACTGCTTATTAGATTATACTTTTTTTCTCACTTTCTAATTAAGTCAAGTTTGTTTATAAAGGCCAATATTATTAGGCCTGCATTAACAATGATTTCTGGTCCAGCCTGAAGTTGTTACGCCTAAAAAAGCTTAATTAAGTTTTTTAACGGGAGATACTGTGGTTTCATCCCCCAACAACGCATAATAGAAATGCAAAGACAAACAGTATCATAGTAAGGCAAATTTAGATATAACAAAACCAATAGAATAAGTCAAATCAAAAAATGTTTTGTGTTTTAAAACACCTGTTAAAGTGTTTTTGAATCCTCTCTCAACGTCCCTTTTTAAATCCATATGAAGAACCTTGTTGGTTGTTCTGTTTTAAAGTCAGTTTCTTAAGTGATATAAAAACCAAAAGTCCTTTGTTGGTCATTCTCTGAACAGGCCATCAAATATTAAAACCAAGGTGTCAGTTGTATTGATTTCTGTACGTATAAAATGTCTATATAATTAAAATACTAATAAGTAAGCAGAATATGAGATTTATAAATCTTAATAAATGTTAGCTAAAACAAATTTGTTGCGTCAGTCAGGACTACTTCCAAAGTTAGACAGAAATTAATTAACTAAATTAACTTTAAATACCCAAGTTAGAATGCAGATAATATAAGGCCAGGGTAAAAAGCATGGTAGTCACTTTAGGGACAACTACTCATATAGTACTCACATGTTGAACTAAAATCTTCTCAAAAGACGATTTATGTATCTGGCCAGTGCTTTAGCATGTCCGTAGTCAATCTGATGTTTTTTTGTGACTGTTAAGAATGTGAAAGATCTAGAAACTAATCGGAGACGATTGTATGTGAATAATGATGGAAATGAAAGATCCAAATTGGCAGAATTATATTTTTCTTTTACTTTTGGTTTTGGGATGATTTATTCTTTGATGGATTGCAGTTCAACAGTTAAGCGTGGTTAAGATGTATTGTCTCGTCATTTTCACATTAGCACTTGTCCCTTCCCTCTTTTTCTATTTCACTTTCCTCATCTTACCACTCTTTCACACCTGCTGGCTCTATATCACTCTGGCAGCATGTCTCAGAGGCAAAGTTGTCAAAGCAAATTTTACCTTGTACGGCCATCCGTGCAGTTCTTCATCAGAACACTGACGTGTGAAAATGCCACAGGAAAGGTAAATCGCATAGAGCTGTGTGATTATTTTTTGTCATTTATTCTGCTTTATTGGGGGTCGCACTTTGTGTTTATGGGGTTGAGTTTTTTTCTCGAACTGTGGAGACGGCAAAGCCACAGCTACATTTCATGACTTAACCTCAAGGCACCAAATGCCGTCATATTGCCTTTCTGACACTCAAGATTGTAAAGGGAGCCTTTTGCTGTAAAGCACAAAAAAATAAATCCTTTAGATGTTTTGTCACCTTTTTTCTTTTTGACTATATACTATATAGTCAAAAAGAAGCTATATATACTATATAGCTACTTATAGCAATTTAATAAGCATTAGAACAGATAAATAATGATTGACTAATGGCCATATTATAAAAATAATACATTTATTTTCAAGATTTTAACCCCACCACCCGGATCTTTAAACCTCATTTGATATATTTAATCGTTGGCTGACTGAAAACAAATACTGTGGTGGCATTGTCACTGATTTCATGGTAACACGCAGTTCATTTTGTGCAGTTATATTCTATATTTTTCATTAATATTTGTTAGTTGAATCTTGCACCTTGTTATGTTTGTTATCATGAAAAAGGATTTTTCTGCCTAGAGCAGGAGGTGTGATTTTACGTGTTTTTATTTATTTTTTGTTCAGTAACTGATATGCGATCTATCTATTTATCTGTCTATCTCACTGGTTATATGGTTAAATATTTCAAAATATTACATCAGATCTCCATATGTAACTTAATGCGACTGGTGAAGTGAGAGTTTCAGTCCTATCCCGCCAAAGCTCATTCACGAGAGCTAATCTGGTGGGCTATCCCTCACCTCATATGGCTCTGCCCAAAAGCTTTTCTGGACTTAGAAGTGGCGATTCATTAGGGAGCTGGCTTTACAGCTCTGCGATATTGCGGGTCTCCTTTGAAATCCATGGAATTTGTTTGAACAAGGCTGAGAAAAATAAATCCTGTGGGTATTTAATTTAGTTTTTTCAGAGGTTTGTGTTTTTTTTGTCTTTTAAGTCCTGCAACTCATTCGCAGTCGTTCATAGTTTACCCATGCAGCAGTGTATAAACCATGGTGCACGTGTCTATTGCCTTCTCAAAAAATGAATTTTTGAAATACCATTAAGAAGATGTTGTAAAACCCTCACAGAGAAGTTATCTCTTCTTCAGCAACAGTTCTTTTAGTACAGTTAACGATGTGCGCAGTAAATTAGTTATGCCCAGGCCTTACTTGTAACTGAGAAGACTTTTCTCTCCCATTGCTCACAGGAATAGTATATTTATTGTGTCCTGTAGTCTTACTACTATCTCCTCCCCCACCACCACCTTAAGCATGTGTTCATTGCTGTGTTGACACGTGGCAGCAACTGTGGCTAATCTTGATGTTAAATGGCTGACAGTTGCATGGCACCAGGCAGGTGCCCCTGGGGCCTCATAGTTACCAGGGCCATGTTCTCCTATGGTCATCCTGTAATTACGTCAGTAAATCAGCAGAATATTGTTATGTAAAAAACACACATGATATCAGCCTAAATCACAACATTGTGCCGTGAGAAGAATAATGTCCCATTTCCTCTAACTTAGACATAGGAAACGTATACTATTTGCCAAAATGAAATTCTAGTAGCAGGTGCATAAACCTTTCGGTATTATTTAGATTAAGATAATAACACAAAAACTTAAACTTGCAACACAGCTCTCTAACACACTGTTAGCTGTTTATTTGGCGAGGGTTGCACTTGTAACTTTGATGACGTCCAAGGACAGTAACTAGCACCAGCTCTAAAAGTCGCTGACATTTGCCAGATGATGTCATTTGCATAATGTCATTGCACGTTCAGTCACATGAAGTTTAGTGTTTGTGTGATGTTTGCAGGGATTATTCAAAGTCATATACAAATGTAGAAAAATCCACAACTAAATGTTTGAATGCATTTCAATATGTTTCTCACTTTTTCCCTAATCATCAGAATAAGTCTCAAAATTTGTCGCTAGTCGTTTTTTTTAAGACTCTTATAGGGTCTGAAAAGTCGCTAAATCTAGTGATAAAGTTGCCAAGTTGGCAACACTGCACTCTTGTACCTTTTTGAGTTGGAATCGTTCCTCACCATGATGCCATTACCAAAACTATTAAATGCATCTTCTTAAACCATTTTAGCATACAGTCTGTAAAATATGTTTATAAAAACACCATTATGCACAGGATTTGTGGAGAAACCCCTCAAATGGTGAGAGAAACAAGGAAAGGTTTATTTTTAAATAGATATCTTGACTACTGCAGCTTTAAAGGAGTTGTGATTCTTCTGATTTGAAGTACATTTTCTATTTGAAATGTGGCTTTCTTTTTACTGTCACACCAGAAATTGACTAAACTTCCCCAAATATCCACCAGTACCGTAGACTTTTGCCCGTGGTTCTCATCCTGCAGC
Organism: Bovichtus variegatus; assembly: GCA_943593645.1. NCBI lineage: Eukaryota > Metazoa > Chordata > Actinopteri > Perciformes > Bovichtidae > Bovichtus > Bovichtus variegatus. The sequence continues at coordinate 10,623,983 of CALSCE010003134.1, forward strand.
ATACAGTATAATTATGTCCTAGTGGAAAAGGGTTTACAGGCGTTGAGTTGGTAGACTTAGCAGACTTAACTATCTGGAACAATGGGAGTGGACAGAGTTAAAGAGGCTTAAATGTCTTTATACACTGTACAACATTAAAAGATATCAATCAGGAAAGAGTGTTGTCAAATATTTCCATCTGTATATATTTACCAATGAGATTTGCACATAATTTGGACAGGCTTGAGTGGGATACACCAGTTAATCCGAAATATCATAGTTTCAGGGATTTGTCCCGAGGCCACCATCAATTAAGCTGTAATGTGACTCAAGTGGCGTAATGGTCTTAAGATGTGTTGCAGCAAAAATGTCAGTTTATGCAATATTAATAAAATAAGAAGCTTTGTAATGTCTATCATGAAACCAGTGACAATTGGCAAGCATTTTAGGAGACACTATTCAGAACTGTACAGTTTCTTCAGTACGGGGCTCATTTTGAGGTGTTGAATATACTATCTACTTTTAGACAGAAAATGTATAGTCACAGCTATGACAAAGAGTTTCCTGTGTGACATTTCAACAGCAAGCAGGAGTTGACCTCAGCTCAAACTACTGTAGACAATCCATCAAGTCCTTCGGGGATCAGCGCTTCATCACTACCTCCCCAGTCCTTAATGCTTTATATGAGCTGGCAGAGTTTAAAGGTCAAGCACAATCTAAATTTAAAGGGTTGTTCATATGAAACTAATGAAGTGCACTGACCCTCTGTAAATATTAGGAGCAGGCTGCAAGGCTCGTGATAAAATGAGACAAATAAGTGCTAAAAAACATTTGATTATTAGATCTTAAATTCATGTGCGTTTGTATGTCTGTCTCTGTGTGTGCATAGTGACTGTTTTTGTGTGTGACTAAGGTCAGAAGAATAAGACAAGATCTTTAGAAATGGCAGACAACCATTTTGCACACATCCTAACCACATAAGTATTACTCACACCGCATCCACAACTTCATACATTGTTGGATTAACAGAAATCCTTGTGGTTATGTAGGAAATCAAAACTGAGTCCAAGGTTTGCACATGAAGTTCTGTTGATATAGTCTAGAGAAGTGGATCATAACTTTTTCCCTGACTAACCTTAAGTGAAATATTTCATGGATATTTCATATTATATTCAAACAATTGCATAACAATAAAAGTGCAGAATAACTGATAAACTGTACAATTAACCCAAACAGTGAACACATTAACTGCAGGAAGTTTGTGTAAAACAAGTGATTTGTATGAATTCTGAGCAGATAACTTTCTGTGAATATTGCATCAGAGATCAGTTTTCCTGTTATTTTTAGGAACTTTTAATATAGTTCTGTCTGTATTATGTTTTTTTTTTTTTTTTTTTTTTTTTTTGACATTCAGTGTTTTCCTCTCCCAGACTTGTAGCCATTGTT